>VDFB02000008.1:142505305-142718895 GCA_007258455.2 Sequoia sempervirens
AATGTTGTCTTGATTTAGTGTTGTAATGTTTTTTACACATTCACATTAAGTGTAGGGCCCCTTTTAATAAAATAGAATTGATGGTGCCTTATTTAGGGTGTTGTAAAGTGTATCTTTACACTTTCACACTAATCTAGGGTTTTATTAATTAATTGAGGTTAATTGAGATTAATTGGCCCCTTTAATTCAAATCCAAGCCTAATTAATTATAGATTTTGAGGGATAAAGCTTGACATTCATAAATGATATTACACAACACTTAATTTTTTAATATGTTTGTCCTAGGTTAGTAACCTAGGACCCATTTTCCACCTAGCAAATGGGTCCTCACTAGGTCCCAGGACCCATTTGCCACATAGTGAATGGGTCTTCACCTAGACCTAGGACCCGCCTTGGAATATGTTTTTGGCAGTATTTTAATGATTTCAAATCCTATATTTTATGTTGGCTTGTCATATTTGAATTTTATGATTTAATGATAAGTTATGCATAAATACAAGGCTATTTCACTTGGTTTCACCTAGAAATTTTCAAGTCTTCAAGCATTATAGAAAATTTATGAGCAAGCATGATCAAGATAATTTCTAAGGCATTCAAGGGTAGATTATTGAAATTTATTGCAGAAATAAAAGGTCATATCATCATGTCAAAGATTTAGTGCATCATGCATGTTGTTGAGCTAATGTGTTGATGTAGCATTGGAGATCCAATGCAAGCATTATTACATATCAAGTGTTGTAATCAAGATCTACATTCATTGATGCTAAGTTGCAGATTTGGTATCCAAGGTTTCAATTAAGGATTGGTGAGTTGTTACATATTGTTGTTCATTCATCATTCCTTTATGCATTATTTCATTTCAAGGTTTAATTGACAAAATAAGGTTTGACCAAGGTAAACCCCTATTCCTTAACAAATAACATTTTCTCTCCTTTGATGTGTGATTGCAGGTTTTAGGTTAAAGATCATTTGGAGAGAAAAATTGGAGAAATTTGTAAATTTGTCAAAGTTGTCACCTTTCTTGCAAGATCACAGAAGTTGAGCTACAAAATTTATTTTTTGGGTTGGCAACAGTCTTTGACTAGGATCTAGGAGTGCATACATTGAAGAACAAAACCTAGAAATTGATTTTTCATAGCCCTAGCCAAGACCCATTCATCATAGGGCGAATGGGTCCTTAGTGAGGCCCAAAGAAGCACTTTTTGCAATAGGTACAAAATATTTGACCCTCTTAAAACCTACCTTTTTATTGCTATATTGTTTAGGTTTGATTTATGATATTCATTTATGCATTATAACACACATATTGAATGAAATACAGAGGAAAATAGGTGAATCATTTTTTTTCATCTTGATAAACCTATTTTTCTATGTTTCATATATATGTATATATGTATGTATGTATATATGTATTTTTGCACGTATATATGCATATATATCTATATGTATGTATGAAAGTAAGTATGTATGTTTTATCCTTGAATTCAACAATGCTCAATTCATGGGATAACCCCTACGAAACTTGTCTATTTTGTAGCCTATGTACTCTAAGCACGCAAAACTAGGTGAATCCCAATTTTTCCTCATGCGTGGTCTAATAGTCTCAAAATATCCTTTCAAAATTTTACCTTCATCAGTTCATCAAAATTCATCCTAAATTTCTCAAGTTATGAAAATCAATTTGCAGGAGTTAGAATTTTTTTATACTTATAGGATTAGAGTTTTTCCTCAACCCTACAAGTCAAGGTTGCAAAATGAACAGTTATTATAGGATCGGGGATTTTCCCCAATCTTGCAAGTTACATGAGTTTTATCTGCATAATCGTCAATAAATGTAGACCTTACAGGTTATAACTGAAATCCAATTTCAAAAGGCATCATAAATGCCCACTCCTACAATCTTAGTTTTAGCATGAGTTGCATTTATTGTTTTTTAATGTGTTGTTAAATCGGCCTTTTAAACACTTTTGATTATTTTCTTCCATATTTCATCTTTCATTCTTCCTTCTCTGCCCTCTGTGAATCCCTGTGGAAACCTATAACTTCATTTGAGTGTGGATCGTGTTAGCTTTAGGTCAAGTTTTAAGTTAGGGTTTTAGCTTTTCTTAAGTATGATCAAACTCCTTTTCACCTTTTTGATATTGTTTGATTATGATTGGTGTTTTGGGTTTAAATGTGATTCATTGTATTTGAATAAATTCATATTTGTGTTATAATTTGTTTCCTTTTGTATATTGATTACTTTGTGTTTGTTGATCTTCTTTTTGCATTTTGTCCTATCTACAAACCTTAGTGTTTATTCTATTTTATTTTTTATTTTTGTGGATTTGTGCATCACAGGATTTAATCTCCCATAATATGTAGTGTTGCTTTGTGTTTTTAATCACAAAATAGTGTCAATTCAATTTTTTGTGTGTGCAAACATGTTTCCCAATGGGTTGTGTTTTCATTTCCATCTTTGTGTTGTCGATGGTTTCAATCAATTATGCATACATGTATCACCAGGAATGCATAGTCAGGGTTTTTCCCTGACCCTACGTAAACAACTCAAAAAATGAATCTTCCAATGCAAGCTTCATCTGGAATTTTTTTCCAAAGCTCATGTTATTCCAAAAATAAATTCTCTTTGTGCAACATAAAATCCTGCACATATAAGAAATCATTCTTTCTCTGAGGCATCAACATTTCCGTTCACACATGCAAGGAAGGAAGGAAATTCCTTGGTCTTTGTATGGTTGAGTTTTTTCCCTGGCCTTACAAAGACAAGGATTCTTTTGTTGTATTTGTGCTAAAAATAACCCAGACACACAGAATGTTAAACCCAATTTACATGTCACATGGGAAATTTTTAGTGATGATGCAAAAAAATTTCTTTAGACTTACCCCATTTGTATGGTTGGGGTTTTTGCCCAGCCTTACAAATAATTCATATCATTCTTGTAAGAGTGCTAAAAACCACGTGCATGCAAATGATTTAAGTTTTTCCAAATGAAACTTATATAGTCAACATTTTTTTCTGAATAAATAAGTAATATGTTCAACTTGTATAGTCGGGGTTTTTCTTCGATAGTACTAGTAATATTACCTCTCTTTTAGGGTCAGGGTTTTTCCCTGACCCGACAATAAATGTAAAGGTTTACTTGTATAATTGTTAGAATTTAATGATTCGACAAGAAATTAAATTTTTCCCAAATTTGTAAAATCGATGCTTTTTACCACCTTTGCAAGCTGCAAAGACCTACCCCCTTGTAATGTCAATAAATTTTAATGACACTACAACTTTTTGGAAATACATCTCAATCCACTTGCAGTTTCATCATTGTAGAACATATACACATTTTTTGCCAAAATTTCTCTAAACACTGGAAATTTTCCCACTTTGCCAAGTTGACCCTTTGTGCTTCGCTTTTTACATTCATCATGCTCAAACCCTAGTTTTCATGAAATCATTTTTTATTCAACCTTGTTGCTATTTCCTACATTCAATTTTTTTCCTAATATCTACAAAATGCTAATCTTTTCATGCAATTTTTTTGCATTTTTGCAAGGCCATTCTTCTACCAATGTTAGATCCATCTCCTTCCAAGGGGAAAGTTGTGAAGTAAAAATACCATGGTGTGTCCTCCTATAGTGCTTTTTTCGAACATTGATGAAATAAAGGAAACAAAGATCATTCATATGGACGTTTTTGATTTCATTAAGAGGACTAAGAAACAATCCTTGGACAATGGGATGAAATAAATTATTTAGAGTAACATACACCTTGTGGCCTCATTTTCGGTAGTTGCTTAGAATACTGAGTCTATACTAAAATTTTCCTCTCACTACAATAAAGATGACAAGAAGGTATGTGATTCAAATGGGAATGTGGTGATGGAATTAGATGATGAATTCTTTGATAAAGTATTCATGTTGCCAAGTGCTAACACATATGTGGAGATTTCCAAAGAATTTGCACAGGAAAAGTATGATAAAGATCTCAATTCTTCCAAAAAAAAGATCAATAGTAAATGGTTGAAGGCCCCTACACCAGGTGTCACATGGTGGCCTAAGAATCCTCCTCATAGTGATTTCATAGAAGAGGTAAACAACCGCATTACTCTTCTCATTAGAGTACATGGTCAACCTACTTCATCCACCTTTGAGGACTAGATGTACTTGTACATCAAGATTATTTAGAAAGGGAAATAGTAGATCTTTTGGGGTAAAGAAGTCAGAAATTCCATCCATGAGCAATTGACCCAAGTGCTTACAATGAAAAAAATTTATATGACTTCATATTTGGTCTATGTTGCAGCATCAATGAGGAATTTTCTAGGTCTAACCACTGAGGGAGATAGGAAGGTAACACAATTTTACAACTATTTCCAAAAAACTACCCTCAAAGGGAGTATCATTCATTTTATAAGGGTAAACGATGCCTTCTTTGCTCCACTCATGGGTGCCTTTGATCCTAAGTTGGAGAATAAAAGAGTATTTGATGAAGCATGGAAGGTGGTGAAAAAGTATGGTTGCCTTTATCTACAATTTCCAACTTTTACTTGTTTGAGAGTTGGATTTTTTGCTAGTTATCCATATATGCTTCCTCACTATCCTAGCAATAAAATTATTTTGATGGAGTTATGCAGGAAGATCATTGTAGTGCATAATAAAAAAATGGAATCCCACAAACCCAGATTCAAATTCCCATTAACAATTGAAAGACACTCCATTCAGACTTCACATAAGGCCAAGGTTGTGCAATCATAAATATAATAGGTAACAATAAAATTGTTCAAAGCAAGATCTGATTTTGATTACAGAGGTATGAAGTCTTGAATCAAAATGGCTTTCTCTCATATACATCAAATTGATTATATATGGCTTAACATCAAGAAAAAGGAGAAATTAGGAGAATGAATTATTGTAGATTAACTCTGGATCAAATAAAGGATTTGGATCTCGCTAATATCCCTAAAGACTTGGAGGATGATGACAATATCTTAGATCTTAATTATGAAAGAAAGAATATTGCAGGTTTACCTTTTGCTCCCATTCAATGGTCTTGAAAAGAGGTATTTTAACCCATTTTAGCTAACACAAATGTTTCATTTTTGAAGAAAGAGGGATACAGCTAAAATCTTTCTTCACTGGATCAAAAGATGAGTTGCAAGGTCAAACAAGTAAGAGGTTTGAACTAAGGACCAAGAACAAAAATAATTCCCCAAGCTCCAATAGACCTTCAAAGCCAAAGATCAAGTTTGTGGTCAAGGATGGCAAGAAGAAAAGTGGGAAATCTATAGAAGTGTCATCCATTGAAACATAAGAAGAACTTGTGCAGGAAGAGGAGCAATTTGAGGAAGAAAGATACGAGGAATCATAATTTTCTCTTCACAAGGATATTCTTGAGGATCTTCTTGTTTCCTCTATTCTAATTTCCAATGTTGTATCTATTCCCGCTTCTCCTCATATGACCTCAATTGTGTCTAGTGTTCTTGTTAATGCTCCTCCTTCAGTAACAAGTGTTGTTGCACCTATTGTGTTGATTCGTTATGTGCATTCATCTCCTATCTCAAGGTTTTCAGTTAAAATCCCAAAAGAAGGGTTAGATAATGTGTTTGGTTCTCCTATTTCTTTACCAAGTTTGTCCCCACCATCTTTTGATCTTACATCACATTTTGATTTGGAGTAGTTCTTGAATGATTTTGTGCAAGTTTCTAGTGCTAAAATTCCTAATGTTATTTTAACTTACACTTGTCCCATCATGACTA
Organism: Sequoia sempervirens; assembly: GCA_007258455.2. Lineage (NCBI taxonomy): Eukaryota > Viridiplantae > Streptophyta > Pinopsida > Cupressales > Cupressaceae > Sequoia > Sequoia sempervirens. The sequence goes on from VDFB02000008.1 coordinate 142,511,056, forward strand.
CCACCTTTGTGAAAGCAACTACTACATCACATATGATGGCTACACAACCTAAGGAGAGCTCACTCACCATTACCACCATGGTTGTCATCACAAATTCCAAAGAGGAGGAAAGAATCCATCTCTCCAGATGAGTTTGACTTTGCACAAATTACATTTTCCAATACAAGAACTCGGAAGAAAGCAAATACTCTAGGATCTTGTTTGATAAAGAGGGTAATAAGTATGTAGAGATAGTTTAGCCTCCATCTAACAAAACTTATGAAGAAGTGGATATCAAAAACTAATTTGTCACAAGGGTAGAATTAGGAAAGGTAACTCATGAGAGTGCAAAGGTAGATGTTCAATCTACCCTAGATTCTCTCATAAAGAAATTTGACAAGGAGAAGAAGATGAAGGATCACTATAAGCTAAAGGTAGGACAGCTTATGAGTGTGCTAGAGAAGATTATCGAATTTTTTGAATCTATTGAGCCCAAGGAAATTGCAATCAGTGCTAAAAATCCTATCATCCAAATGGTGGAAAAGGCACATAATAGGGGTAGATTGGTCAATGAGTATCTTGATCACTTGATTGCATTGGGAACATAAATGTTAGGGTCAACTATAGAAAAGATAGAAAAGATGGAAAGCATAAAGGGAAAATTGGATGACACTGCAAACACTTTCTCTCAAGAGAAAGAGGATATGGAAAACAAAGTGCAAGCTTGGGTCAAAATAAGGAAACTAAAATTGGATAACCTGGAAGAACTTGGGATCATTCCCAACTAAGACATGTATGTGGAAATTCAAGAGTCTTTGATTCACAACGAGACTATCCTCACCAACTTGCTCAAGGATCTACAATCTACATGTGAGCTTGGTGAAGAACATAATATGTAGCTTATTAAAAAAATTGAAGAAATACCATGTAAGCTTCAAGATTATAGTCAAAAATTACTTCCCCTAGATAATGTTGTTTAGTAGTTTGTCAACATGATTTAGAAGGAATTTGAAGACCACACATTTTTAGTGCCTCTAATGGATTGAATCTTTGATATTCATTTAACTTTGGAGAACCTGATATGGTACCTTGGGTGACATGAAAATTCTTGCAATGTTGTCAAAGATTTGATATCAAGAGCTCGTGGAATCATGAAACATACTTCAAGCCTAGATGAAATAAAGTGCAGTCAATCCTAAAGAAGCATGATGAGTTACTAATGAACAATGTTGAAGAATTTTGATTATTCCTTAGTTTAGATTTCAAGTTTTTTCATTTACAAGTTTTTTGTAATTAGTGTATGACAATTTACATGTCATTTGTCATTTGCAAAATTGTAAATACATGTAACAGCATTGAATTCCTCCAATAATTTTGGACTTGAATGTTGAATAAGTCAAAGTAGTTAGGCTTTTCCTAGATTAGCTCTTTAACTCTCATCTATAAATATGAGAGAGCTCATTTGTAATTTTTACCTTTAATCTATTGCAATGAAGTTCTACCCAAATTGAGAATCAACTTTGAGACTTTGAGTTCAAATTGAAAAATCAATTCCAATTAATAAAGAATGAAATTTTGGTATCAAACTTTGTGTTGAATAAAATTTGTATAAGGATGTTCTTATATCATTCTTATTGATTTATTTTGTGTTGATTGGATAAGTGGTGTTTCTTTATTATGATTGGAGGACTTTCAAGATAAGTTATATGAACTTTGTGTTATATCATTTACTTGAAATTGTGCGTGTTGAAAGTGTTTCTTGGTGGAGAAATATCAAGACTTTTAGCTCATAATTATTCATTTCATGGATTGGTGGTATTATTAGTTGATAGACTTTGTGCTCCAACTAGTGATACAGTTATTTTAGAATCTTTCTAGAGGATAATTTGAAGACTTTTTGCTTGAGATTTTTCACTTGGTGCATGAATCTTTTTGTGAAGTGAGTTGAAATAATTTGAGCTTCAACTTATGTTATTGGTTACCACAGAAATCTCATTGAAGGCAATGAAAATACTTTGTGCTTTTGTGTGTCTTTTGTTCACTTATCACATATTTATATTGGTACTCTTTGATTATTCACATGTTTAATTAAGAATATTGGTGATTACTATTTAGGTTAATATTAGAAGTGTAGAAGTATTATTAAATATTACTATGAAACATTGCAAACATATTTTCTCAAAGAAGAGAAAATTATGAATGTAACACACCCCCACTTGGTTAAAGCTAGTGTAAATACCTTTATCTTAGAATAGTTTACTTTTGTTTCAATAAATAGTAAGAAGGGACCCTCCCATTTCTGAGAGGAGAGATTATCTCAACATACCTGTGGCTGAAATCACTATTTCATAATCTGTAAAGGGATTACAAAATATTCACTCAACAGTACATGTATGTCTTGAATTTCATCATTATCTAAAGTATAACTCAAGTTTTAATCAGATAGGTCATGAAATCATAATATGTAATTTTTAGTTGTCTCATGATTTTTATTCTTTGTATTTTTTAGGTTTAAAGAATATATCTTAAGATTAATATTATAATAAAAATATTCATCAAAGAACTAACAAAATTCTCAAAGGAAGTGATAGAAGCATGTGGTAATCCATGTTAGTGCATGAACACTTGGACTTGATGGTAATGCATTAGAATTAAATTGATCCTTGTGAAAATAAGGGAGAAATGTGACTTTGAAGTATTATAAAAAGAATAATGGATTATCTTTACCATCATACTTTGTCAAACAAGGTTGTAAAGGAATGTGTAATATTTTTTTATCTAGGATATTTCTACATAGATTCTTTCTCTTGACCATTTATGTACACTATTTAAATGGCGGGTCTCACTAACAAGGTAGTTCAAGTAATGGGAAATTTCATTTTTAGCATGTACCATATCCATATGTGTATGCTTCACATGTGATAATGAGAGAGGATTGGAAATAAGTATCATGAACTAAGGACACACCATCCTCATCTTCTTCTTGTTGAAGTATGACTAAATCATATGCAAGATGGTATGTTCCAGAGGAGGTGCTCCATAAGTAGTCAAAGAGATGTCATGTGTGTTGATGTTATTGCAGCTGGAGGCTTCATACTTATTTATTTGTGATTATTTAATGGCAACATATCTCTAAGATGGCCAACCTCCTTTGTAATTATTATTTATTATTTGTAATTATTTTTATGGCGGTCGCCCTTGTCCTTGAAAAGGTGCGACCCCTCTAAGAAACATGTATATATAGAAGGTCACTTTCTCTCATTTGACCATCAAGCAAAGTTCAATCTCCTTCTCCATTAAGTGTGAGTTCTTCAAGAAGAGTAGTGTGAATTCATATAGGAGTAGAGTGTGAGTCTATTCAAGTGTAGATTGAAGGGAAGATTATTAGTGTGTGTTACAACCATTTTTGGTGTTGTTTATTGGCCTTGTGTGTGGCCTCATTGTAAAGATACTTGTTGCCATTGCTCTTATATATAAGAGATATATTTGTTGTTGGGTTTTTCTCCCTCAAGAGGAGGGTTTTCCCAGGGTATCTATTGTGTTATTGTGTTTGATTTTAAATTAATTTTATATGCATTAAATCTAATCATAAAACTAACATGGTATCAGAACAAGTTTGAAGAAGATCTTGATCAAACTGTTATTACAATGATACTCTTTACTCTTTTTCTCATCATTGTTTACTTCTATCTCTTCATCAAGATGGTGATCAATCTTAAGCTTGAGTATAGACTTGAGGGAGCATCTAATTTCACATCTTGGAGATTCAGAATTATGCTCTCCTTGGAAGAAAGTGAATTGGCTAAGTTAATGGAGAGAAAAAATTTTGAGCTTGTTGATGAGGAAGAGAAGATTCAATGGAAGAAGAAAGATACTAAGGAAAATAAGATATTAGTTGATTCTGTGAAGGATAATATTGTTCCCATCATCTTTGAGATGAAGATGGCAAGGGAGATGTTTGAGTCTTTGTAGGAGATGTATGATATCAACAACACAAGTTGTGCACTTGCATTGAAGCAATAATTTCATCATGTGAAGATGGTGGAAGGAGAATCTGTCATTGCTTCATGAAGATTTATAAATTGAGAGATCAGCTCTCTTCTATTGGTCATTTTTTTGATGTCAAATATTTGACCATGCTTGCCCTTAATGATCTTCCTTCATTTTGGGAGTCTTACATTCAAGGAATAAATGCAAGATCAAAACTTCCCAAGCTTGATAATTTGAGGCAAGATTGTATTAAAGAAGAGTCTTGGCTAGCTATGAAAGGTATTGGTTGAAGCTCTAAAAATGAAGACATTCATGTTCTATCTGCTCAATCCTCAAAGAAGAAAGAGGAAGGTGGAAAGAAAGGATATTTCAAGAGGAATAGAGATAAAGGAGCTGATGGTGCTCCCCCATTCAAGAAGAAATGGGACCTCTCCAAAGTCCAATGTTTTCATTGTGACATGTTTGGTCACTATGCAAAGGATTTCCCCACCAGGCCTAATCAACATGCTCCATTTGAGGATGTGGATGAGATCTCTCCTTAGAAGGATTCTAGGGAATTTCTATTCTAATCCATGGGCCTGTGTTCAAGTCGTGAAGGTTGTGTGTTGATTTGTATGCAAGAGCAGTGTATCTTACTATGTCTAGTATTTGCATCCATCAAAATATTTAAAGACATAAGTATTCTTTGTTTGCTTAGCTATATCATTTAGTTGGATCTTGTAATTAGTAAAGAGAGATAGTGGGTTCTCTTGAATTATGTTCACTAGCATAGAATTTTCATTTATTTCATGTTGGTTGTGAAGACTTCTGAGTGTGACTCTGAAATAAAAAGAGAATTGTAATTTTGATGGTGATTGGTTGGTCACATCAATATCATTCTCTAATGCATGAACTGTGATAGAGCATTGAACTCTTGGAGAGAGTTGGTTCTACATGCTAACTGCATATTGCATTCAGGAAATCTATAGTTGTGCAGATTGTCTTTTTGTTGTGCTGAGTTTGGCACTCTCAAGAGGAGTAAAAGATGGAAGGAAGAGTTATATTAGAATTCAATAAAGATAAGTTTCTTTATCCTTCATTCTAATCCTTTGATATATTTCCCTTTAGGTTGATTTAATTATTCATGTTTTAATATTGTTCATAAATTCTTATGTATTCATGCTATAAACTGAGATAATAAACCTTGTATGATTCTAGTCTTGATATTTCTTTGCATAGTTATAAATAGTTAGTAATCTCTCTCTATAATGCTTCCAAAAAGATCTAGTGGCAAGAAAGTGATGAGAGATTGCTTAGTGAGTAAAATATTGAGGCATCTTATGAGGAAGTCATGCTGACCAAAGAAATGATCAAGCGTGAAGTCACAACTTGCAGCCATGAGACTGAGTTGATGGCTAGAGGGAGTTCACTTCCAGAAGACTTCTTTGTTATCTCTGAAGCAGGGATCAAGAGGGAGATTTGTAACTCACTAAGAAGAAGTGAAGATTATTGTATTGCAAGGCTAGGTGCTAAACCCTTAGAGGATCCCTTCAGCTATTGAGATCATAATTGCTCAAAACTATCATCTAGATTTTTCATTGGTAGCTCTGCAAACCTATTCACAATAGAGTGATTTTCAATAAGGTCAAGGAGGTCAACCCTGAACTCTCCACAATACCAAAGGTGTGCACTAGAAAACATTTATCTAAAGAAAGCATTGCAAGAAATCTTGGACGATGAGGTCAAAAGGTTGATGCAAGTACTTAAAGATTCAGAGGGAGTCTACTATTGATATTTTGAAGAGATATGGTATGATGGATTGCAAATCCATGTCTACACCTATGGAAACCAACTTGCACAAGTTGAAGGAGTTTGTAGCTAGTTCAGACCTGGTGGATCCAATGATGTATAGGAAGTTGATTGGATCCTTGATGTATCTAGTTAACACTAGACCTAAAATTTGTTATGCAGTAAGTGCACTTACTTAGTTCATGTGTGAACCAAGGCAAGTGCATCTTGTTGCAATGAAATATGTCCTGAGATACTTGTGTGGGAAAGTTGGATATGGGATGAGATATTCTTCAGGTGTGATACTGGAGCTGCATGGTTATACAAATTATATTTTGGTAGGTTGTGTTGCTGATCAAAAGAGAACCTCTGGATTTTATTTTAGTTTGGGGTCTACAATGATCTTTTGATGTAGCAGGAAGCAGTCTTCAGTGGCATTGAGTACCACAGAGGTCATGTACATTGCAACATGTGTGGCAGTTTGAGAAGTAGTGTGGCTTCAAAAGATCCTTGGAGGATTGGATGGACAATCATTGGAGCCGACTGTCATCCATTGTGTTAATTAAGTTATGTGGAGCCTTCTATCAATATAGTGTTTCATGAAAAAACTAAACATGTTATTGAGGAAAGCATTTTAGTTGAGGTATATTAGCACTAATGAGTAGACAACAGACATTCTCACCAAGCCTCTCTCCAAAATAAAGTTTGTGTACTTTCGAGATAAGCTTGGTATGGTGGAGAATATAGCCTTAATTAAGAAGGAGTCTCAATATCAGTGATCCTCTTTAATGAGTTCTTCTCTATGAGAGAAGTTCAAGGTGAAATCCCTTGATTAATGAGTTCTTCTCTGTGAGAGAAGTTTGAGATGAAATCCCTTGATTAATGAGTTCTTCTCTGTGAGAGAAGTTCGAGGTGAAATCCCTTGATTAATGAGTTCTTCTCTATAAGAGAAGTTCGAGGTGAAATCCTTTGATTCCACCCTCTGGGAGAGCCATGGTGGATGTCATGTGTGTGACTTCATGACAACATCACTTGAGAGAGTCTATGATGATTCCTCTTGTACTTGTGTTTTCACCCTCTAGGAGAGCCATGGTGAAAGTCATGTTGAGGTGACAACATCATGCAAGTGATGAAAACTTGTACATACCATACATGGTTATAGCCATTATGGTTGATATCATGATGAGGTGATATCATTTATTTTCCACATGTGGTTGTAGCCATTGTGGTTGGCATCATGATGAGGTGATGTGTCTTGTGCAGTAGGAAGTATTCCTCCCTAGCTGAGAGGGAGTGTTGATGTTATTGTAGCTTTGGGCTTCATACTTCCTTATTTATTTGTGATTATTTAATGGCAGCATATCTCTAAGATGCCGACCTCCTTTGTAATTATTATTTATTATTTGTAATTATTTTTATGGTGGTCAACCTTGTCCTTGAAAAGGTGTGACCCCTCTAAGCTACATGTATATATAGAAGGTCACTTTCTCTCATTTGAGCATCAAGCAAAGTTCAATCTCCTTATCCATTAAGTGTGAGTTATTCAAGAAGAGTAGTGTGAATTCATATAGGAGCATATTGTGAGTCTATTCAAGTGCAGATTGAAGGGCAGATTATTAGTGTGTGTTACAACCATTGTTGGTGTTGTTTAGTGGCCTTGTGTGTGGCCTCATTATAAAGATACTTGTTGCCATTGCTCATATATATAAGAGATGTATTTATTCTTGGGTTTTTCTCCCTCAAGAGGAGGGTTTTCCCAAGGTATCTGTTGTGTTATTGTTTCTGATTTTAAATTAATTTTCTATGCATTAAATATGATCATAAAACTAACAATGTGAAAGATTAAATGGATATGATGGAGGGTCTTCTTTAAAAATTGGTATGTGATATGATTTATGGAAAATTAAATGAGATCTATTAATGAAGGGCTATTGAAAGAGGAAGAGTGATAACTATAGGTAAATTATGGTCTACAACTAGTAGTAAATTAATGTATGAAAGCATATGAAGAATCATTGAAGAATGTATAATAATTATGACATGAATCAAACCATTGCTTAATGTTATCTATCAAGGAATCATAGAAGGAATTTATCAAAGTACAATCACCAAGCACATAAACTTTCATATTGTGAATATAATCTAATGATCTAATATGTAACTATGCATCTAGAATTCCATAAAATGACTACCATATGTATATTAAGATAATTTTCATCATAAAATGCATCATCATGAAATAAAAATTCATCAACTTCATCCCAAGTATTATTACACTTATCACTAGACATATCATAAATGAACCATGAGCTACAAGATAGAGAAAAGGGATCATCATGAACTATATTGAGTGGATAACTCATGTGAAGGTGAACAAGGTGTACTAGTGATAGAAATTATACCATCATAAAGCTCATCACTAGGATGATCATCATAGATAGGTAATATAAAGTTGATAAGTATATTATAAATCATGTCCAAGGTGTATCATCATCATATATAAGTGAATGTGAGATATGTATCTACATTATAAGTGTTGAAAGGTTCGATATCATATGTAGAAAAATGGTCATATTTATATTCATCTCATGTATAAAAGAAGGTAGTATATTCAAATAATGGGTCTACAAAAATATTTCTATCATGTCATATAGGATTTATCATCAAAAGGTGTAACCATATCATGAATAGGTGAATAAGGTAAAATATACTATCTATGTCTATCCTACAAGGTGTGTCACAAGGTATATCCTCAATAGGTACAAGTAATCATCAGTACTATCACATTCCATATGATCATCATTGAGATCATGGATAATGAAATAAATATATAGATAACAGGAATGAATGAGAAATAATAAACTCCATAAAGAAATAAAAAATATGGAACATGATGCAATTGTTAGGATTTTCATCCAAGATCATAACAAAAACCTTATGCTTCCACAAAAACACTTTCACATAATGATCAACCTAATTCATATTAGTATATTCAAATAATGGGTCTACAAAAATATTTCTATCATGTCATATAGGATTTATCATCAAAAGGTGTAACCATATCATGCATAGGTGAATAAGGCAAAATATACTATCTATGTTTGTCCTACAAGGTGTGTCACAAGGTATATCCTCAATAGGTACAAGTAATCATCAGTACTATCACAATCCATATGATCATCGTTGAGATCATGGATAATGAAATAAATATATAGATAATAGGAATGAATGAGAAATAATAAACTCCATAAAGAAATAAAAAATATGGAACATGATGCAATTGTTAGGATTTTCATCCAAGATCATAACAAAAACCTTGTGCTTCCACAAAAACACTTGCACATAATGATCAACCTAATTCATATTAGGGTTACTTAAAAACTAAAATAGAACTTGCATATATAGTCAAGGAAGAGGTAATCCACCTATCATATGGATTGAAAAGTGCCCCAAGATGTGGCACAAGGGTGATCCCACAATACTGGTTTACACTTTCTCGAAGATCCTTATTTTTGTTGAAATAACATATTTTTAGAAAATATAATGATTTAATCCTTGAAAACTTCCATTTAAAGGACTCCAATTGAAGAGGGTTTGATCAAACAACCTTAGATCAAACCCACTTGGATAGAACCCTACTAGTTTTAAACCATACCTATAATAGAGTCTCCTTTACACCCATCAAAATTTGTTCATAAAAAACCACTTTTGATCTATCTTTTGGGGGATCAAATGAATTCATTCAAAAACAAATTTGTGAGTATTTAGTCCTTATTATAAGCTTCCCAAAAAGTATAATTTTAAATAAATTTAATTTGATTATTATATTTATTTTTTATTTCTTCTGAATGTAGGTTATCACCGAAAATCAAGCTCGATGTTCTACACATATGGAAAAATAGAAGATTGTCAAAATAAAATTTTGAAAAATATCAATGCACTATATATTGAAGTCCTTGATCCAACAAAAAAAAAATGATTCAATACATACAAAAAAATTTATGTTGTATACGGTCTACCAATGTCTGAATTGTAATTGGTTTGACTTTGAAACTTGATTATGGAAAAATATTCAATAAAACACTATGAAACCATATGAAAGCACTAGATATCATAGTTACAAATATAAATTAAAAAAAATTAGAATTTTATCCTTCATGGAAAAAAATTTATGTTGTATAGGGTGAGCATCACTCCTTTAAAATGGTGTTTACTAAAAAAAACTAGTTTTCGAAGGAGATGGAAAAAGAAATACAATTTGATTCCAAAAATTTTGAAAAAAATATATTTAGAATCTACAGACAAAATTTTACAAATCACTAGATTGCATCATCTTCAAATTCCTCATGGTTTTTCCACTATAGGTGCTCGAAAATGAAGATTTAGTTAGAAAAAATCAGTTCAATGTCCAGTTTGGCTAAAAATTGTAAACCAATATTGTGGGATCACCCAAAAATAAGTAAAGTGTCCTATAGGTGTCAACATTTAGATCACTTGGAATTTCCAAACCCAAAACCTATTTGACCAAGTCATCAACCTTGATTCCACGTGTTGAGTGACCTTTGAGGTGAGATGGAAAGTCTTCCAACCTCAAAAAGGTAGCACATGAGGTTTACTATTACACCCGTTTCTCATTTACCAGATTTATTTTACCTTTATGAGTAAATATGATATCAAATGCAAAGATCGTGACTTTGATATGTTACACTCCATTGTGGGATTACCAAATTTTTTAATGCATAATTATGTTTTGTATATTCAAATGGGAAATATGATGAATGAATATGTATTACAATATGATTACTTTAATGCTTTGATGATACAAATGAATTTCGTGTGATCGGCTAACTACCTTTATGATGCACTAAGTTGGATGTAGGAAGGATTGAGTCCTCTAGTAAGAAGAGGGAGAGTATTACCTAGGAGAGGAGCTTGGTTTGGTAACCCCTAATGTACCTACTTGAGCTATCACACACTCACATCCTAGTTGGTCATGTTGAGTCTAGTTAGCTACAAAATTGGTAAGTAAAAACCCTAGTCATAGTTTGGGGGTGATTGAAATGATTGTGTGGTCATTTTTTATTGCTATGGTTGTTTCTTTGGCTTGAATTATGTGACTAAATTTTTATATTGAGTATATGATATTTTTTGTGAAACTATATTTATATATTGATTGATACATGCATACATTAAATGTATATATATATATGTGTGTGTGTGTGTGTGTGTGTGTGTGTGTGTGTAAACAATAACTCGTGCATATGAGCATATGCATGTATGTATTATACATAGGTAGAGATACTTATGCATATTCATACATGGATATATCACACACATGGGAAATTGATAGGATATTATATATGTGTGTGTGTGTGTATGTATGTATGTATGTATGTATGTATGTATGTATGTATGTATGTATATACACATTATGTATATGCATATCAATGAATATATATGTATGTATATATGTAGTTGTGCTTAACATGACATAGTACATATGCTATATGTATACATAAATATATTAAAATGTATGTATGTGTCAATTAAAGTGTTTATACATATATATAATATATATTTTTGTAATAAAATTGGCATAACCACAAACATTTATTAATGAAAATAAGAGAGGTACATAGTTAGAAAGGCATATACAAAACAAAAACTACCAAGAGAGGAATATGTAATACTGTTTATGACAAATAGATACAAAATTTGGAGAGAGGATATGTCTTTCAAAAATATAGGATACTAGAAGAGAATTATCACCCCAACCTAGGGTTTATAATATATCCGACATCAGCAACGAATAAAAGATGATTACAATGAGAGCATGTTGATTCAACAAAACAAAACCCAACAAGAAGTCGAAAGTCACAGAGCCAAAATGAAGCCCATATGAAGGAGACGAAGCCATGTAGAAGGTGGTGGAGACAAATCCATGAGAAAAGACCAGAGCCATGCAACCAAAGAAGAGATTGAAATCACAAACAAAACCATGTTTAGATGTCGCTTTCTGCCAATGATTCCAGGTCACAAGAGGAGAATGAGGTTTGACTAGAGCATGCCTTGTCAAAAATTGCACTACATCAAACAAATCAAGTAGCATATTGGAAATCGTATGCCCCAACCACGACTTAAGGATTTGAAGCTTTCTTATGAAATCATAGGCGTAATCATCCAAGAGTCCATGTGCCCTTACACTTAAAAGGCTAGAAATCAAGCAGTCAAAGAGAAGAAATTAGCGACATAAAACACCACCCACCAAGTTAGAACCATTCAAAATATCATAAACTTCCAAAGAATTATGCAAAGGAGTAAGTGGGAAAACATGAGGAAGAAGATATGAACCAACCAAAAATTTTACCATTTCACCACAACAAAGCACATCCAAAATGAGAGGAAACTTTGTGAGGCAAAGACATTGCATGAAATTTCAACCATTCATGACCTAGCATTGTTCTAGTCACATCCTCCACTAGTTTACATTCCAGTATGCAAGAATGACTAAGCTCTTCAGAGGTAAATGGCCTAGCATCCCACAATTCCTGACACCTTGGTGGGACAAACACTCTGAAAGAATTTTTCATTTTTTCTTTGCTCAAGTAATAAATTTGTAGTAAAAAGAAAACCAAATGCAACTCATTAATACCAAACTTCACATGAGTAGAGCCAAATAACCAAGATGAAACAATTAATGCAAAATGTTAGCTCATTGCACCAAAAGGTGGCATGTATTAAATCATGTACCAAGAATGTTTAAGTTGTAAAGCATGACATCAAATTGAAGCCATGTGTCACTTATTGGTTTCCAAGATATCATTAGGTACCTTTTGATAAGCAATTTAAAAAATAGTGACGAAGATATAGAGATAAAAAGAGTGTTTATCACATGCGCCAAACTTAAAGCAAACATGGGCCCAACAAAGATGGTGGCCCAGATATTTCACTACATTCCAATTGTTGTAAGTTTGGGGCATGCAATATTGATAATCGCATGAGGTACTATGTGCCAAAACACATGGCAATAAAAACAGCTCAATTTACTAGTATGTGAATGCAGGTATTTCTATTAGCAATCATTTAAATAGAAACATTACTAGAAATAGAAAGATACAAAAAAGCCTTATCAAAATACTGCTCCAAATTTGGAGCCACCAAATGTAAGCAATCCGCCATTTAAAGGTACATCCTTTGGAAAACAAAAATGTCAAAAGAACAAATTGCCAAGCCAAAATGTTGTGTCAAGCATATTCAACATGTGCCACCAAGTATGCTCCCCATTAATCATCTAAAAGGAAAGGATCATCAAGGGGAATTAATGCAGAGGAGGGGTCCACATAAGGTAATTTCCTTTCCAATGTTCAAAAAAAGATGACCATGTGATACCTCTTTAAAGCCCCGCCGGACTTGAAAAAGAAAATTCAAAGTTTTTCAGCTCATCATAGCCAATCAATTAAGGAAAACATTGCTTACTCAAAATCTATACAATTAAGAATACTAATCGGCCCAATTTTTAAGCCAAGGAATCCTAGCAAATGAGTGAATCAAGAAACTATCTTAGCTAACTTGCAATGCTCAACATGAAAGGAAATGATGTTAGTTGCTCAAAAATTCAAAGTATTCCTACCTCAAAAGGATTTTCTAAGAGAAATTTGCATCAATGGCTTTATTTGCTAATTGATTTGCATGGCTATTTGCCTCTCTATAGCAATGCTTGAATTGAAAAGAAGAGAATTTACATAGAATATTTTTGAATATGAGATAGCAGGTAGTTCAAATGCCATGAATTTGATTGATCATTTAGAATTGCAAAAACCATTACCATGGAGTTATCTTCAATCAGTATTTGGGGGATAGATAATTTTAATACTAATTCCAACCTAAGCCTTAACACATTAAATTATGGAATATTATTAGTGTCATCTAGAAGAATGGAGCAAATTGCTCTAACGAACTTTCCTTGCCAATCTCTAAGGACTGAAGCGGCCCTAGATTTTCTAGGGTTTCCCTTGGATGCTTTGTCAAATTTTAGCTTAATGAAATCTCTCAGAGGTGGTAGCCATTTGATGGCAGTCTTGTTCACTTGGGGGGATCTTGGATCAAATAGACCCACTTTAGGTAATTTAAGAAGAGACCATTTGTTTAAGATAAAACAATCCCAAGAGGAGAACTCATTTTTCGAGTTTACATTTTTGTATATGCATGACATTGTTACTTCTAAAATCAAAATTTCAATTCTTTAGATGATTTTCCCCAAAATCAATTGCTCTTTTTTGAAAATTCATCTATTTCTCTCAAGCCAGATATTCCATATTAGAATGTAGGGAGATATTTACCATAAGCAAGAAAATTTTGAATTTGAATGTAAATTTGGGTAGCTTTGAAAATGCTAAAGGATCAAATTTTGCAAGGGGGAATGTCATCCAAGTCTCCTCATTAGCCAAGTCCAACATTTGTATGCAAGAGGGTGGCTAAGGAGAAGATGATCAGTGGATTCCAAGGCTTTGCCACACATTACACAAGTGAACAAAGGCGCTATGCCCAATCTATCTAATCGCATACCCAACAAAATTCTATCCTTGATGGCCAACCAGGAAAAAGCGTCTACCTTCAGAAGAACATTTGAACCCAAAAAAGATTAAAAGCCCAAGAAGAAGAGCCTTCTAAGACAACCATGGAATTGTACCCTTCTTTTACTATATACCTTCTAGATTTATCCCTTGTCCAAATTATTTCATTGGGTTTTTCAGAAAAAACTATTTTCCTTCTCTAGAGTTCTGAAATAAGGGACTCCTTTGGGTGATCCCACAAAGTTAGTTTATAATTTCTAGGAGATTATGATTTTTGTTGAAATCACATAATTTTAGAAAATATAATGATTTAAGCCCTAAAAAGTTTCATTTAAAGCATTTCAATTGAAGAGGGTTTGATCAAACTACCTTAGATCAAACCTCGCTAGTTTTAAACCATACCTATAACAAAGTTTCCTTTACACCTATCAAAATGTTAATAAAAAACCACTTTTGATTTACCTTTTGGGGGATCAAATGAATTCATTTAAAAAAAAATTGTAATTATGTATTCCTTATTATAAGCTCCCCAAAAATTATAATTTTAAATAAATTTAATTATATTTTATATTTATTTTTTATTTCTTGTGAATGTAGGTTTTTCACCAAAAATCAATCTCTTTTCTCTGCACATGTGGAAAAATAGAAGATTATCAAAAAACAAAATTGAAAAATATGAGTGCACTAGATATTGAATTCCTTGATCCAACAAAAAAAATTGAATTTTGATACATACAAAAAAAGTTATGTGTTATACAGTCTGCCTATGTCTGAATTGTAATTGGTTTGACTTTGAAACTTGAATAAGGAAAAAATATTCAATATAACACTATGAAACCAATTGAAAGTACTAGATATCATAGTTCCAAGCATAAATTCGTAAAAATTAGAATTTTATCCTTAATGGAAAAAAAAAATGTGTTATACGATGGGCGTCTCTCCTTAAAAATGGTGTTTATTGAAAAAAAACTAGTTTTCGAAGGAGATGGGAAAAGAAGTGCAATATAATTCCAAAAAAATTGAAAAAAATGCATTTAGAATCTATAGAAAAAATGTCACAAATCACTAGTTTGCATCATCTTCAAATTCCTCACGGTTTAGCCACTATAGGTGCCCAAAAGTGAATATTTAGTTAGAAAAAATTAGTTCAATGTCCATTTTGGCCAAAAAGTGTAAACTAGTATTGTGGGAGCACCCCTTTAGATGAGATGGAACAAGGAGAAAGTTGAAATATTTCCATTTAATTTTGTGAAGAGGGTCATCTGGATCAAAAAAAAATCCTTTACCTTATTACCCTAAAGATCTTTTAGTGCTATTTCTAATTGACTCTAGTTACCAAGGAGTTTAAGGGGTTGATGACCATTCCAAGAATCATCCCAAAATAAGGCCTTCTCTCCATTATTAACTAGTTGGGAAAGGTGGGGAAGGATGGCCGATCTACACGAAGCAATGAAATTCCAAATTTCATAACCAAGAGGGAGATTCCTTTGGGTGAAGATCCTTTCTCTATCAAGGGAATCTAAATATTTGTGTTTCATGATTTGACACCATTTATTGTTGGGATTGGAATATAATTGCAAGACCAATTTGGCTCCTAGAGCCTTATTCTCTAAAAAAATGTCTCTTAGGTCAGTACCCCCATAAACTTTAGGCCTACAAACTTTATCCCATGCTACTAATGGGAGTTTCTTTTTTTGTGTAACATTTTCTTCACAAAGGAAATTTCTAAATAAATTTTGAAGGGCCAACCCTTTCCCATATGGTATTTTTAAGACAAACATTAAATATGTAAGGGAGTGGTGAACAACCTTTAAAAGAACCAGCTTGCCAGCAAGGGATGGCCATTTCGATCTCCATAACAAAATCCAATTAGAATTGGTGGAGAGTAAGTTGTCCCAAAAGTCATGCTTCTCACTGCCTGAAAAGAAGGGGATGCCTAAATACTTACAAGGTAAAGAACCACATTGAAAACCCCATAATTTTAGTAGTTGAGTCTTGACTAAAGGGTTAACATTTATGAAAAAAATATTAGACTTCTCCACATTTGACCTAAAGCCAAGAAATAAGAAGGACAAATTTAATTCCTTTTTCTTCCTCCAAGGTGGCCTAACCAAAGAGAAGAGTGTCATCAACAAAAAGGGAATGAGAAATTGGAGAGGGAAAGGGCCTAACAGAAATACCTTTCCAATAATAATTGGATCTTAACACAATTATTTATTTTCTTAGTCCTTCAACCATTTGAATAAATATGGATGGGGAAAGAGGGTCACCTTGACGCACACCCTTTGTAGAAGAGAACTTACCAATGGGAGAGCCATTCACTAGTATTGGAAAAGTTCCACTAGAAAGGCAAGAAGAAATCCATTTACACCAACTATTCGAAAAGCCAATTTTTTTAAGAACTACAAGAAGGAAATCCCAATCCACCTTATCATAGGCTTTTTCCATGTCTAATTTCAAAACAACTACAAGGTATTTGTCCCACATAATTGAGTGCAACACTTCATGAGCTAAAAAAGTGCCTTCTGAGGTATCCTTTCCCTATACAAATTCCCTTTGTTCATCAAAGATGATGAAAGGGAGGATTTTGGCCAATATAAGAGTGATTGATTTAGAAAAGATTTTATATATTATAGTACACAAAGCAATAGGCTTGAAATCTTTGAAAGAATTAATATCAAGATTTTTGGGGATAAGGGCTATCAAGGTGGCATAGAAATCTTTTAATACTTGCCTATTCCTCCTAGATTCTTCCAATGCAAGAAAAACATATATGCCCACAAATTTCCAACACTTTTGAAAGAACAAAGCCATGAAACCATCTAATCTAGGAGCTTTTTCAGCCACCATGGAGAAGTCCACATTTTTTACTTCATCCATTGTGAATTATGCTATGAGCAATTTATTATGGTCCTCCTTAACCAATGTGGGAATATTATTTAAAATTAGATTGTTTTCCCAAGAATTTTTTGTTTTTGTGGGGGGAAAGAAGGTCCTTAAAGAAGATATTGCTTCAACTCCTTTGTCCTAATCTATTTCTAGAGTACTTCTAGTCAAGGAAAGGATTGAATCAATCCAATTCGCTTGCCTTTTCATTTTTGTGGAAGCATGAAAAAAATTAGTGTTTTTATCCCCTTCTTTTAGCAAAATTCCCCTTGATTTCTATCTCCAATAACACTCTTCTCTTGCCAAAAATTCATCTAATTCTGATTTAAGAGTTTTTTAATTATCATAAAGGGAAGAGTCCATTCCATTTCTTATCACTAACTCATATAAGTTAAATAATTCTCAATCCACCCTAGACTTTTCCTTAAAGATGTTCTTGAAACAATTTGCATTCTAGTTCTTTATTTTAGATTTAATATAAGTTAATTTTTTGCAAAGATGAAACATCTGGGTGCCTTCAACAAAAGGACTTATAGACCACCAAAATTTGAGCAAAGAAATAAAATATGGATCTCTAAACCACATAGGTTCAAATTTAAAATATCCCTTTTTAGCATACCTATCATCAAAAACCAGCAAGGAAATTGGAAAGTGATCAAAACTAGTAAGAGTATGGATTGTCGAAGAGAAGTCCCAAGGAGTTTTAAACCAATTATTTGATAAGAGGAAACGATCCAGTCTCTTAGCAATTTGGGAAAAACTTTGCGTTTATTAGTCCAATTAAAATTGTCATATTTAAGTGTATAGTAATAAAAACCATTGATGAGTATGAAGTGATTAAAGTCCTCCATTACTCTAGGAGGAGGGATGATATCTCCTATTTTCTCAGAAGGGAACCAAATTGCATTAAAGTCTCTAGAGAGAATCAAAAATCATTTTTTAGAGGTGCAGAGGCAAAGGAGAGTTGGGTCTAAAGCCATACATATATATAATATATATTGGTTAACATATGTGATTGGCAATATCTAATGGTTTTAATATATGTGTGTGTGTGTTATAATACATATATAATATAATGAAGGGACATTATATTATATATATCAATATATATTGTAATATATGTATGGAATAATATAAATGTTATCCATGCATTATATATGCAGATTTGATAAGCAATGCAATGCTCATATAAATCAAGCAATATACATGTTGCATAAACCATATAAACGCATATATCAACTTAGGTGATAGAATAGTTATCACTTCCATGAGCATATATATAGCACATAATCTACTAAAATAATCATCCCTAGAGGTTGAAAATCCTAAAAACAACAACTCATAGAGAGACACCTTTTGGATTATAGAAGTTATGCATTTGGGTCCAGTAGAAAGGTTATGGAGGATTACCTATGAATACCTCCACCCTTCAAAGTTGTTTAAATGACTCAGACAATGAGAAATAACTAATGTAATCCATCTTTCCAATAACAAATTGTAGTTGCAAAGAATCAAAGATTATGGATTAAATGAGGTTGCTATATAAATATGGTTTAAGTCTATTCGTACTTGGAGAAACTAATTGTTAAGATAAATTGGAAACTTTTGATGAAGGGTAAAATTCAACATATCATGAATCAAAACCAACTAGAGAGGTATCCAGGAGACTGGATAACCTTTTAACAATCTTGATTCAAACAAGATTAAAATCTTGCTATGATAAAAGTAAGAGTTGGTTCCTTATAGTTTGGACCAAAGACTTGAATGGGTTAGAGAAATAAACAACTCACAAAGGTAAATATGGAAGCTAACCTGATCCCATCAACTTGAAAGAGGCATGGTAAATTTGGATACAAGACCTAAAAATGAGAAAAGAAACTAAACAAACCTTAGAGTGTCTAAGGTTATGAGAAAAATGAAATCACGGAGAATTTTGACAAAATTTCCTTGAAAGAGGATTTCAAAGAAAAATGTGAGAATAGTGAAATAGACTATTATGATAACATCTCAGATAGAGCATAGTTTGGTTGAAGTTTAAATGGGACTTACAAGTTCATCAACAAAAGTAAATTTATGTTTAGTCTTATTAAAGGTCATTTGAAGATGATCCAAAGATAATTTTGATATGGAAGGAGATTATGTTGCCAAATCAAAAGCATAATTGGACCACTTTGGGAATAAAAATTGTATGCACCATGTGTTGGTAAACTTAAACTTTTCATATGTGGGATAAAACATAGGTAAAACCAATGGGTAAAATATTGGGCTTGTTACATGTGGTATCAAAGCTACCAGGTTCAACATTGGAACCTATAAGCTCATTACATAAGTTTTATGAAAAAATTATCAGTAGATAATGATTGAAAAGTTCTTATTCCAGGATGGCAAGGGGAAAAAGAACAAGGGAAACAATAAGGGAGTCAATATTCTTGAAACTTTTCTAACTTTGGGACTAAAATAATCATCCTTGGAGGTTGAAACTCTTAAAAACAACAACTCGTAGAGCACCACCCTTTGGATTACAAAAGTTATGCAATTGGTTTCAGTAGAAAGGTTATGGAGGCTTACTTATGAATACATCCACCCTTAAAAATTGTTTAAATGAATCAAAGAGTGAGAACGAACTGATGTAATCGATCTTTCCAATAGCAACTTGTAGTTGCAAAGAATCAAATATTATGGATTAAATGAGGTTACTATGAATATGGTTTAAGTCTATTCATACTTGGGGAAAATAATTGTTAACATGAATTGGAAACTTCTGATGAAGGAGAAAAGTTAACATATCATGAATCAGAACCAACTAGAGAGGTATCCAAGAGACAGGATAACCTTTTGACAATCTTGATTCAAACAAGATTAAAATATTTATATGATCAAAAGTAAGAATTGGTGCCTTAGAGTTTGTAACAAAGACTTGAATGGGTCAAAGAAATAAACAAATGACAAAGGTAAAGATGGAAATTGACCTAAGCCCATCAACTTGAAAGGGGCATGGTTAATTTGGAGATGAGTCCTGAAAAGAGACAAGACCTAAAAATGAGAAAAGAAACCGAACAAACCTTAGAGTTTCTACGGTTATGAGAAAAATGAAATCACCAAGAATTTGGACAAAATTTTCTTAAAAGAGGATTATGAATCAAAAAGTGTGAATAGTGAAATAAACTATTTTGATAAGGGCTCAAATAGAGCATAGTTTGGTTGAAGTTCAAGTGGAACTTACAAGTTCATCAACAAAAGTAAATTTATGTTTAGTCTTATTAAAGATCATTTGAAGATGATCTAGAGATAAGTTTGATATGGAAGGAGACTATGTTGCTAAATAAAAAGTATAATTGGACTAGTTTGGGATAAAAAGTATATTCAACTATAAGAAACCAACAAAAAGAAATGTTAAATCATTCAATAAAATTAAATGAAATAGAATATTACAACTTGTAAGATGATCTAACGTTTTGGAAACACTGTGGAGGGGAAGAAGGAAAGTATATGGATATAGATAAGTACCCTATTCAACAAAGATTAATGATGTATTTTTAGAGAAATTTTGACTTCTCCATAAGACATGGTTCAAAAACCCTATATTCAAAGTTTTGTACTCAATTACCACAACAAGGTTGTTGAAGTTAAAGGTTAAGGTATTGAAACTATTAACTTGAAAGAATTGGAATGGTCCAAAAAAGTTAGACTTTGGAACAAACGAGAGAGAAATAATTACAACTCAAATTTATAACTTCTTATATTGGAAGATAATTGCACATTTATTATTAATGCTTGGGAAAAGGTTAGGTGTTATGCTTATTCTAGAAAGGAAAGATTATCGCCTATGAAATATGAAAGGGAAGATTTATGTTCTCATGATTTTGAGCTATTGAAAAATGTTCATACTTGATACTTACGTATGTATTCATTTTTAGGACATATTTTGGGAGATGATATCAAATCAACATGATTTAATAAGAATTGATATTCAACCGATATAGATTCTCATCAAATATTGAGCGGAAGTCTGAGCGGAAGTCAGATTATGACTTTGGAATTAATTATTTAAAGGGCAAGATAAAACCAAAATGTGGATGCCCTAAGTTGAAGGAGTTATACCTCCCCAATAATATCTAATCTTTATCAAATATGGTAAAAGACCAAGGAATATATTTTCAGATGGACTATTGTGAATCAAAGGGAGAACCTAAGTACCAAATTCCAGAGAGTTAAGGAATGAGGTGTGGTAAATTGATGTCATATTTAGGACTAAGTATAATGATAAAATTATTATTGATGTGGAACCACTATAATCTTGAAGGAAACAAAGTAATATGTTGCAAGGTATGTAGCAATTTGTTTAGAATGCTAGAGGGAGAAGATGGGATTTCATCACCGGTAGGACTTGTATATTCTCATGAAATTCCAAAAAGGAAGTGGAAGATCATTAGAATTGTTTTGATCTTTTTATGTAAATGGATTTGGCATAATATTATGGTGGAAAGACTCACCAAGGTAACCAATATCTTATTGGAAAATTGGAAAGTGGGGCACCAATCCTAAACAATAAATTAGCATAAAGTTGTTTATTTTCAATGTTCCAGAGAAGGGTGTCTTTGGTAGGGACACACAAGTAACATTAAGGTTTTGTGTAAACCATGAACACCTTGTTGAAAATTCAATTAAAGCTATGCTCAACTTATTACTTTGAGTCAACTAGTTAGGAAAAAGGGATAAACCAAATCTTAGATGATTTGTAGAATACTTTTATTACAATAATTTCTATCATTTTGCATTGAAATTCGATCCATTTGAAACATTATTTGGAAGGAAGGGTTGAATTTCTATAAGCTAGGATAAGCTAGAAAATAAGATTAGCCTTAGATCATAAATGATCAAGATGATCAAGAAAGCTCTATTAATACAAAGCTTGAATTAAGTTCAGTGGCACTATTATGCTTGAGATTGATAGGGCAGTATTATGCTCAAGATGGATAGTAGTCAAAGGGCAGTATTATTATGTTGGAGATGAACATTGTGTCAGTGAAGACATTCTAGACTTTTCAATTATTTGACAGTGTAAAGACTAGAGAAAGGATGAGACCAATGGTGTAGTGCACAATGCACTAACATTCTTTTTTTCTATTTGGATTACACTAAGGGTAATTGTGTATTAGTCAATGAGAATGTGTTTTTCCAATCACTATGGTATAGGTGTCATGTAGGGTATAGTCACTATTGTACTTATGATTTACATATGAGTTAATGTAATTGTGATGTATACTTCCCTAGAGAGAAAATTTTGCTTGAAGCACACAAGTTCTTCCAATGCATTAGCAAAGTCACTTAGTGCAAGGTCTAGTAAGGACAAGATTGTAGAGGGTTGTGCTACGAGGGAAGATAATGTTTTGTTAATAAAATTTACCTATTTCTTGTATGATTTTGAAAGTTGAAAGTAAAACCTTTATTTGACTTTATCTATATGTTCTGGTACTTTAAATCATCGGTGGCGATGATCATAAGGGGGGAAGTATATTACACCTTTTTTCTCAATTACCAAATGTATTTTACCTTTATGAGTAAATATGATATCAAATTCAAATCATGACTTTGATATGTTACACTTCATTGTGTGATTACCAAATTTTTTAATGCATGATTATGTTTTGTATATTCTAATGGAAAATATGATGAATGAATATGTATTGGATTATGATTACTTTAATGATTTGATGATGCAAATGAATTTCATGTGATTGGCTAACTACCTTTATGATGCACTAAGTTGGATGCAAGAAGGATCGAGCCCTCTAGTGAGGAGAGGGAGAGTATCAACCTAGAGAGGAGCTTGGCTTGGTAACCCTTATTATACCTGCTTGAGCTATCACACACTCACATCCTAGTTGGTCATGTTAAGTCAAGTTAGTTTGATAATTGGTAAGTAAAACCCTTAATCATAGTTTGGGGATGATTGAAATAATTATGTGGTCATTTTGTATTGCTATGGTTGTTTCTTTGGTTGGAATTATGTGACTAAATTTTTGTATATTGAGTATATGATCTTTTTCGTGAAACTATGTTTATATATTGATTGATACGTGCATACATTAAATATACATATATGTATATATGTATATATATATATACACGATAACTCATGCTTATGATCATATGCTTGTGTGCATATACATAGGTAGAGATACTTACACATATTCATGCATAGATATATCACATACATGGGAAATTGATAGGATATTTATTTTATGTATATATATATGGTTAATGTGAGATAGTAAATATGATATATGTATATATATGTGTATATGTATGTATCAATTAAATTTTTATACATATATACGTATATAATATATATTTTTTAATATATGTGATTGCCAATAAAATGGTTTATATATGTTAATGCATATATATAATATAATGAAAGGACATTATATTATATATACTAATATATATTGTAATATATATATAGAATAATATAAATATTATTCATGCATTATATATGCAGATTTAATAAACAATGTAATGCTCATATAAAGCAAGCAACATACGTGTTGAATAAACCATATAAGTGCATATATCAACTTAGGCAATAGAATAGTTATCGTTGCCATAAGTGTATTTATAGCACATATTATACAATACATTATTTGTAATGTGAATGGAATTTAATAAAGTTATATGAAGTTCTTAAATTGTTATGCTATACATGTAACATGCCCATTGTTCTACCCATTGATTTTACTATGTTTTACCCACATGTGAACAGTTTATGATACTAACACTTAGTCAATAAAATTTGTCTTTCCTAATAAAATAACAAAATGTACATTTGATACAAACTCATTTCAACTTTCTCATTGCATTACAAAGAGAAATTACTAAATTCCAAGTAAGGAATCCATATAGCATAATTCCATGATAACATTTTCCATTTACAATTTCTTAATAAGAATAAAGATACATGATTGTATACATAGCTTCCACAAGCTTAATGGTCCAAATGTCCTTGCTAACATACATCCTCAAATCTTGGCCACCAACTATATGAGGGAGAGCATCACTCAAGTGCTTTTCAACCAACCACGGACTTATCGTGGTTCCTTGTATATCTACCTAACCGGTAAGATGGCCCTACCCATCGATGAAGAAATTGGTTTGGTAACCTCATAATACTAGCCTTCTTGAGCATGGTGTTGTGTCCTATAAATATAGAGCTATTAGCTACAACCTACATGTATGAAATTTCGTACCTAGTTTGCATCCCTGGATCACAATGAACCAATAGTGTAAACAATGGCTCCTTACACTATTTTTTTTCCAAATAAATTAACACCCAGTACTTCAAGTGTAGGTCATATGTTCACCCAACCTTAGCTCAATTTTGTATTTGACCATTCATACTCTTACACACATAACATACATTGCTATAAAATATTATGACATGACATATTGACTAACTAGGTTAAACCCCTTCCCTGTGGATTATCCTAACCCCAAGAATAACCAAGCTAACAACCCATGTTCAAACCAACATTCCTATTAAATTAATTCAAAGAAACTCCATACCTCATACTTCACAACTTAAGCAACATTTATATAATCCCACATGTGGGAATTTGAAATGGGATTATTTCAAATATGCACCTTGTTATTGAAATAAAAAGAAAAATCTTATTGCTATGTGTTGGAAAACTTAAACTATTCATATGTGGGTTAAAACATAGATAAAACCAATAGATAAAACATTGATCTTATTACATTTACCAAATAACTTGGTAACCTCTAGAGGTCTAAAAGGTTACACATTCAATTAGACAAGAAGTTGTCTAACCTTATCAACCTAAGTACACTTAAGTACAGTGAATAGAAAAATTACTCACTCTAACACCCCCTCTTAAGTAATACTTGGGGAGATCACAAAAGTGAAAATAGATAAAAATGGGTCCCAACGATGAGGCCATGTTAGGTACCCATGTACAAAGTTTCTCATAAAGTGGAGTAAAGGAGAAAACTTAGTGGGAATAAAACTTCGTTGAAGATGAACTAGTGTCTATTGGAATCAATTCATCTCCAAGAAATGTAGATCAAGATAAGAGATATAAAACACTGCATGAGTGAAAAAAGGAACCCTAATCAACCATGAAAATAAAGGTAATCAAACTCTGTGAAGTTAAAACTATAGATAGTACTATGATTAGGAGTACTAGAATCTTAAAATATGATCCACTAAAATAATTCCCCATATGAGAGATCAAGATAGAAGGTTCATGACACCTCCCAAAAATAATATTCCTCTATTGCTTCATTGAAAGAAACATTAGCATAAAAATAATAGTCCCCCCTTAATGCCAAGAAAACAAACAGACCAACTGAAATCAGTCACAAGAATGTGCAAGGAATGTAGAGATGTATAAGAAACTGAAAAAGGGTGTGCATCAAATGAATACCCCTCATGTAGTTGTTACTTTGTTGGTACTCTTTTATGTTATGTTGTGGACTTGAGACTTTGATGGAGATTGTTTCACCAGTTTGACTAGGGTGGATTTGCAGTTGGTTGGATGCACATGATATTATTTTGTGACATGATTGATGACATGATGATATGTGGTGCTCATTTTATCTGGTTATGTTATTGTTCAAATGTGATACTATGTTGTGATGTTATAGTTTTATGTTTAGTTCTCAACATTTATGATGATGTGTTTTCTAATTGAGTCTTGGTAAAAGGATGGGGTAGCATCGCTCATTCGCGAGTGCCCCGCTACATCACGATTACCCTTCACAATGTGCTTGCAACTAGAGATTTATATGTTATTTGGCATTGGTTTGATGCAATATGCAAGTACTAGACACCGACTCCACCTGCATTGTCAGGTCTGAGCATGTCCCACAATCCCAATGGGTTTAAGTTGAAAACAAAGTTGATAAGAAAGTCCCCATACGAGTCTGTCACCCCGTCGTTGTGTCTAACGATGTCGTTTGTCTACAACCCCGTCACTATTATGGTATCATTTTGCTTATGGTCGTTTATTTTAATTGTTGTCTGTGTCATTTTAATTAATTGTTATGGTTGTTGTTTTCTTTGTTATGATGATTAAGGTCGTTTAATAAGTCATTTTTGCAACGTTCTTAGTACATAGCAGTAATTTAATTAAATTGTTAAATCATTAAGTGAATGATGTTAATTTAATTATTAAATTAAGCTCGTTAAGCTTTAATGGTTCAATAACTTATATATTGTTGTTTAAATTAAATAACGAATAAATGAATGATTGGTATTAAATTACTAATTGTATTTATAAATGATTATTTTGTAAATATGATATTTTGATTTAATGTCTTAATTGTTTGATATTAATTAAAGTATTACATTAAATTATTTTTTGAAAAAAATTGAAATTGTAAGTAAAGAATCACATGTATTTAAAAGGGGTTACATGATAATAATAATCATTCAAGTTAAGTGTAATAAGGTGATTTAATGTTTTAATTGTTAAAGAATAGATTTAAAGATAAGTATTATTATGATGAGTTTTTAATTAATTAAAAGAGGAGATAAATATGATTGTTTTAAAGTAGATAAAAACAAAAGATTTGAAAAATAAAATAAAAATGGAAATATTCAGCATGCATGGGTTGGGTCTATAAAAGAAATGGCAACTTGTTGACTTTGTGAGTTTTCTAACTTATTCTTTGATTTTTATCTCTGAAAGGATAAGCAATTTCCTTAATTTTATATGGGAAGAAAAGAAACAAGGAGATTTTCAATTTTAATTTCAATTTGAATTTTGGGGGTTTTCAACACAATTGGCTCTACAAAGAAAATTATTCTTTCTTCTCTATAAAAAGAACATACAAATTATTATTTTGGGGATTCTAAGGATTAATTGATTCTGGAAATTATTTTTCTCTCAAAGAAAATTTATTGCAATTGAGGATATGATCGAATTTTTAGACAAGACGAAGGATTGGTAGCGTGATCATGATCGTCAACCTGTTCTATCCATTTATGGGCAAAGGATTCTACGTTGGCTTTGTTTTGTTCCTTGTTTCATTTTCCGATTGAAGCACTTTGAATTCTTTCGCTCACTACTTGTTGAAAATGATTGAATGTGTTTTTGTATGCTTCATAAATTTTAATATTTTTATTGTTTCCTTGCAAAATCTATTATGTTCTTGCTCTACAACTTGATCTTATAAGGGTGTTGAACTATTTCTTGAACTGCCATTGTGTTTTTTTTTTTTAAGCTTTTGTAGTCTGCTCATCAATTTGGCTTGGGCGCCTTCCTTAGACCTGCCATTTGCATTTGCTTGAAAGTTTATTAAGCCATTTTGATAAATTATTGTATGTTACCCTTCTGCCATGTTAAGATCGAACCAAATTATAATTTAAATGATTTGTCTTGTGAGGGGGTCGGCTTGACCCATTAGTTGCCCCAACCAAATCCCTCAACTTGTACACCTCATCTTCATCACTTGCATGCAAATATGGATGAGTCCACAGTTTCAATAATACTACTTGCCACATTTCATTCTGATTAAAACCCCATAATAAGAATATTGATGTTAAAATATATACCTTTGTATGGTTATTGATGGGATGCCTTATACCTGAAGTTTGACTTGAATGCATTGTATTTAGTATTTGATGGTGACTTGTCTTGGGCATTCAATTTTGTTTAAATAGATTGTTATGGTATCCTCTGTAAGTTGTGACTCCTTTATATTACATGTGATCTAGGTGATTCCTCCTTGTAGCGATTATTCCATGTGGTCATTCATTTCATTCTCAATGTTGGCATGTGTTTTTCTGTGTATGGCTTACATTAGAGTGTTATTTTTACTTTAGTTTTATTTAGTTTTATCCTAAACACTTCCAAGACATAGAAAAAGTTGTTAAAATGTCTATATGAAAGAAGATTACTTAGCTAGCTCTCCATTGAGTTGTGTGCAACAACCCAAAGGCTGTTGTGTGTAGCCCATGGAGGCTATGTTGTGTTGTAGATTGCTAATTTATAATATAGATATATATATATGTGTGTGTGTGTGTTTTATTATATAATCTATAATTTATTAAATATAAATTTCATGATAGTAGAAGCAATTTACATTAAATTCTAAGCAATAGTTATTTCAAACATATTTATATTGTGTAAGTTATGTGATGCTATTTTCATGTGGAAAGAAAGATTCAGTTAAACATTCATTTAAGCGTAATGATATATATATATTGGTATTTTGAATAAATGTTTTATATAGATGTTTAAATTTAGTTAGATTTAAGACATTGAATGGAGAAATTTTTAAATGCTATAATGTTGAATTAAAGGGAAGTTGGCTATAATGATTTGGGTTATGTAACTTCAAATGCAATTGACTAGTTTAAAGGATTCGATAAGCATTGTGTTGAAAATGTTTAGTTAAGTTATGCATTTAACCTTATATGATGGTTCTTGAGGTTCCATGTTGAATGTACTTTTCTTTTATTTTACTCCATTTGTTGGGTAACTTTATGTTGGGACATGTATTGCGTACATTGGGAACCCGCATTGTTTATGTTGTTGTACTTGGTAGTTAGTTTTAGGCTTCCAGAGGCATGGGATAAAACTTGTTTGTGTTGGTTTTCCGCAAGTTGTTCTTTGTCACTCATTGATGACATTTGGTTTTAATGGTTGGCACCTTTGTTCATCTCTTGATATGACCTTGTGCGAGAGGGTTCATGCCTCACCATGTTTGTGGTTGTTGTGGTTTTTTGCGTACATGCTTTGGTACACCCTTGGTGTTGTGAGTTTTTTTTTCAGACTATCTAAGAGAGTGGCTCATCATGGGGGTCGGCGCACAAAGGGGTAGCTTGGATAACCCATGAACGAATTGGCTAAACAAGTGAAAACATAAAACACACTAGTGGGTTGGGTCGGTTAACATAACTAAAAGATAAGTTAGATACCTCATCCACACCATTAGTACTCTCACAAACTAAGGGTGGGCTGAGAAGGCCATGGTCGGCAAGGTTGCTACCTCGTCCTCACGAGGTTAGTGGTCCTGCACATGTCACCCTATGGGGTCGACACCCAGAGAGGGGAAGCCAGGATAACCATAGATGGGGGTTGGCACTGGTAGAGAGGCAGCTAGGATAACCCATAATAGGGTTGTGCGATGACACTCTCCCATAGTACCCCTTGTTGTTATGTTTTGAATGTCTCTGGGAGCAGTCAGCTTGTTGTTGTTGATCCTTATGTTCTAGTTTTTTTTTATGGTTTGGTCTTGTGGTCGTCCATCTGGATTGTCTTGGATTGTGGGTCTTTCTTTTCTACTCCTAGCACGGGGGGTTGGGCCTTTGGGTCCATACGGTCGGGTGGAACATGCTACGCACCCCATTGGGTTCCTTGTCAACATTCATGTAGTGCAATGTTACCAAATGCAGAGTGTTCCAGAGTTCAATATAATTGCAGATGTATATTCTCTATTTTTTTCATACTCATGTATTTGATGTACTACTCCCACGTTGTGTTGGGAAACATTGATGTAAACTTATGTGATTGAACGATGCAATGTAATGGAAACATATGTAATGTACAATAGTATCTTGTGTTCCTTATGTGATTAATGCTCATGGTTGTCATCCTTTGATGTGCTGTATATGTGGCAATAAGCTCCTTTGTATTCTCATGATTATATTATGTGTTATGGTTATTGAAATCGAGTTAATCTTGTTTATATTGAGTTATCACATGTGAATGTCTTTTAACGATGGATTTATAATGGATGTATCCAGTTTTGTAAATGGATGGTTTGTCATGAATAATAATGCATCTTGGAAATTCATTCTTTATCAATTGGTTACATGGGTTTAGGTTACATAATGTCTCCATGTGTACCCTAGAGGACATAGGTGGCTAGTGTATCAATTTAATTGTGTGTTGTGTATTGGAACTTAATGTGCATATCTTATATGTTAACTTTAAAAAAAAATTGCGGTAATAGTTGTCCTTTGGGGTTGCAGGATAGAGCATTACAATAAAAATGTCATAGTCCCCCCTTAATGCTAAGAAAATAAGCAGACCAACTAAAATCAGGCACAAGAATGTGCAAGGAATGTAGAGATGTACAAGAAACTGAAAAAGGGTGTGCATCAAGGCACATTTGCATGAGGCAAGAATCATGAGGATCCACAACTATGATGACTAATCAAGGCTCTACAAACTCCTGAATTATACTTTATAATTCAGTGTAAGTACAAAATTTCTCAAATTTCGTCTATACGAAACACACATTTAGTTTGAGTGATACTTTATATGAATGCATTTACAATTTTAATTGCTATTATGAGTTCTTCAAATTTTATGTCATGAGCGAATTAAGAAGACATATGCCTTAGAAACCTTAAAAATGACAAAAATGGAAAATTAAAACCTCCATTAAAATAACACCCCCTTCCATTTGCAAGTTATTGCTAAAAAAAAAAAAAGTTGGTGCAAATTGATTTGCAAAAGAAAAATTGAATCCTTTTTTACAAATTTTTTAACTATGGCAATTCAAAATTCACCTCTCCTTTAAACACTTTCCCTTTCTCAAATTCATTGCAAAAGAAGAAATTGACTCCACTTTTACAAATTTTTAACTATGGCAAAACAAAATTCACCTCCCCTTTAAACACTTTCCCTTTGTCAAATTCATTGCAAAAAAAATTTACTCCTCTTTTATAAATTTTTAACTATGACAAAAAAAAAATAAGGCCCCTTTAAACTCTTTGAAAATCATCGAGTGGTTAAATCAAACTGTGAGATAGCATTTTATGATCAACATAGAAAAGGAATGTTATGATCAACTATCTAAATGGTAACCGTTTAATGGAAAAACACTGCCTTTTGACCAAGTGTAAGGAGAAATGACTTGAGGGGGTGCTACAGGCTTGAGACCGAGTAAAACTAGAAGGTGAGACCATGCATGGTAGTGTGACAGGCGATTGGAGAGATGGAGATGGCGTGCAGGCACTGGAGAGATTTCAAACAAAATTGTAAAGGAATCTTCAACAGCAGAGATGTGGCTCATGTTGCGGCTGAGATTTGGGCGCTTTCTAGTGCTCAAAAGATGCCAAGATTGCGGCCTCCTATTCCTTCAAAAAGTTGCCAAGATCAGATAAAATGAATGGTGAGTTTGAAAGCGTGGGCCGAATGTCACGCGCAGCACCTCTGCACTTCACGCCTGGAGATGGCGTTTAAAATAAACTACCTCTACTACTCTGATTTGGGCGGATATCTCACAAGAAGAGAGTAAATAAAGTAATTTGAAGGAGCTACAATAGAAACAGGGCTCAAATTCTTCGGCTGAGATTGACATGCCAGCAACCACAAGTAAAGGATGCTTAGTTTCAAATCGTAGCAAGGCGTTGAAGAAACCAAGCCATAATCCCCACAGTCATAAGTATCGGTAATCACAGAGGATAGAGGCGGCCTAAAATTTTCTATGAAATCCTGCAAATAATTTACAAACATGCCAAACAAGGCTACTAAACACACCTGCAAACAGCTCATACAGATCCTGTTAAGGAAGAGGTTGATATCTTCTGGTGAATGGAAACGGCCTGCAACAATGATGAAATACTTGCAAAGGGGCCGAATAGGCCAAATTGGCTGCAAACAATGACTCTAAAGTTCCATGAACCAGACCAAGATATGAGACCATAATTTAACCTCTGTAAATGACAAATTTTCCACCCACTGGTAGATTGCACCCACATAGTGATTATTTTTACATGGAAATCAAATTGCATAGAACTCTAATTAGGCTTGGTGCATGTTTTAGGGAAGGGTTTTTTTATTTAGTTCTGATATTATGTTAGGATTTTCATCCAAGATCATAATAGAAAGAATCTTGTGTGTCCATAGAAGACACTTTCACACAATGATCAGTCTAATTAACATTAGAATTACTTAAAAACATACAATACATCTTGCATATATATGAAAGGAAGAGGCGATCCACCTATCATGTAGATTGACAAGTGCCCCAAGATGTGGCACAAATAAGTAGACAAGTGTTCTATATGTGTCAAACATTCGATCACTTGGAATGTGCAAACCAACAACTATTTGACCAAGTCATCAAACTTGATGTCAAGTGTCGAGTGACCTTTGAGGTAAGATGGAAAGTCTTCCAACTTCAAAAAGGTAGCACATAAGGTTTACCAAATAACTTGGTGACCTCTAGAGGTCTAAAAGGTTGCACATTCAATTAGACAAGTAGTTGTCTAACCTCATCAACCTAAGTACACTTAAGTATAGTAAATAGATAAATTATTCACTCTAACACAACAACACCTTCATGGAAGACATATCCCTATCCTTAATATAACATGTCATAAGAATATCAAGGATTGAAGGATTAAATATAATGAAGTATAAACCTATCAAAACATGAAGTGTAAGTATGCATACATGTCAAGGGCTAAGACCTAAAAGGAGCCATAGTGAAAGATGTAGAAAATAGAACCACTTCAAGGGTGAATATCCAAAAGATTATATAAAAACCATAATAAATATGAATAAATAAAATAAAATTGTGATAATATTTTATGTGTATTAAAAAAAATATGTAATCAAATCTAAAATAATTTTAAGATGCAAACCCTAAATCCAAAATAGAGGTGAATAGAATGAGTTAAAGATAAAGTACTAAGAATGTATCAATGATGCACAAAGATAAAAGGAAGATTAGATATGAGAATGAAATCAAATTCAAAATGAAATATCTAAAAACCTTAAAATAGAAGAGAAAACCCTAGGGGGGAAATCAAGTCATGTGGCAACAAATGAGTTCACCAAAATACAAATGAAAATATTTTCCTAAGGTTAATCTACAATAATCAAATGCAATACATACACATAAGCACAAATTAACTTAGATTGATAAATGACCACTGTGGGAATACATAACTCAAAATTAAATACTAATGTTAGGAAAGTAAATGTGAAGAAAATAAAGGTACTTAGCTTTGGAAATGAAGAGGTATTACTCTAGTGTGCTACTAAAGATTAATTGTTTGAAGACTAGAAATGGTAGATCTTTGTTTTTGTTTTACCTTGGGTTATAATAAGAGTTGTATCTTTGTTTGAATCAAGTATATTTTTCTTTGTTTCGTGGCTTGCAAATCTGATCCTATAACTTGTGTGCTTCTATTGTTTAGTTGACTTGATTTATTTCTTTTTCTCTACTTTGTGATTGAGAATATTTTAAAATATCTTTAAAATGTTACTAAATTACTAGTCAATCCTCAAAAAACCAATTTTTTTAGTGTGCTAAGAATTGAAGGCAACAAGCAATAATGCAAATGTCCTAAAGTTGTGATGTAAAATTAAATTCTTTTTGGTGTTGCAATTAAAGTGTTCCTATCATGCTCCACCCTTGAGTGAATAAATCATGCATATATATATATATAGAAAAATCAGCTTATAATAATTTTATGAAAATAATTTTGAGATGCTGTTTTGCTTTATCAATAACAAATTTACACCTCATCCACTCTAAAAAAATATATTTTTATTTTATTTTTATTAATTAAAATTAAAATTATGTTTAAAAATAATTCCTTATTCATAACATTCATTCATACTAATCAAATTAATAATTGAAGATAAGTGATGCTGTGAAAAAGCTACGCAAATTGTGTTTATTCCAGCGTAGAAAATCAACAAAGGATGAAAGTTTCAAGTCAAAGATTCAGCTTGGTGATAATAAATCATTGGTGGTTGTTGCAAAAGGTGCTATGGAGGTCCACACAAAAGAAGGTATGAAGAGTGTTAAAGATATTTATTACGCTCCTAAGTTAAAACATAATTTGTTAAGTGTTCGACAATTATGTGAGAAGAACTATAGAGTTGTCTTTGAAAATAAGAAATGTACAATTTTTGATAAGAGTCAGGGAAACAGAGTATTCACAGTTGTTCCTATGACGAAAAATAAGATGTTCCCATTGAGATTTGGTGAACATAACAGTAGCCTTGCCAATATGGCATTTGAGGATACAAGTTGGCTATGGCATTTAAGGTATGGCCATTTAAACTTTCACAGTTTGAAGCTTTTGACCTCACAAGCATTAGTTTCTGGTTTGCCCAAGGTTGAAGAGCACAAGGAGGTTTGTGAAGGATGTGCTAAAGGAAAGCATGCAAGAGAAAAATTTTGAAAAGGCACTGCATGGAGGGCCCATTACCCCCTTCAACTTGTTCATTCAGATATCTGTGGACCTATGCAAACAAAGATTTTGGGTAAGTCATCATATTTTATCACTTTTATTGATGATTACTCACAAAAATGTTGGGTGTATTTTTTGAAGGCTAAGGATGAATCCCTTGATACATTCAAGAGGTTTAAAGAACTTGTGGAAAATGAGAAAGGGTGCAAAATCAAATGTTTAAGGACTTATCATGGAGGAGAATTTTGTTCAAGAGCCTTTCAAGATTATTGTGATATGAATGGAATCAGGAGGCAACTCACCACTCCATACACGCCTCAACAAAATGGGGTAGCTGAAAGGAAAAACCGCACTGTGGTAGAAATGGCAAGGAGCATGTTACAAACCAAGGGATTGAGTAACTCTTATTGGGGAGATGCAGTTGCTACAGTAGTGTATATTCTCAATCGAAGTCCCTAGTGCACTTGAGAAGTTGACTCCTTATGAAGCATGGTATGAGAAAAGGCCTAATGTTAATCATTTCAGAGTTTTTGGTTGTTTAGCTTATGTTCATGTCCCTGATCAGAATAGACAAAAGTTAGATGCAAAAAGTGAGTCATGCATTTTTGTTGGGTATAGTGAGGAAAACAAAGCTTACAGGTTATATAATCCTCTCACTAATAAGCTTATTGTTTCAAGAGATGTAATTTTTGATGAAGGGGGAGTTTATGGTCATTGTCATCGAAAAGGCCATATGGAGAAGTCAAAATTTGTTTTGAATGATGATATTGTTCATGAGCAGCCCACTAATGTTGTTGTTCCAAGTGTTATAAATCCACCAAACAGCCCCTCATCTAATTCTTCAAGTCCATCGTCAACTCCAAGATCTAAAAGGAAGGTAAAAAGTTTGAGTGATATTTATCAAAGGAGTGCAAATCAAGCACATGAAGAAAATCCAATAGGTGAGACAGTTAATTTTGCTTTATTTACCAAGGCTGATTTTGAACCATCATGTTTTGAAGAAGCATTTACTAATGAGGTTTGGATGCAAGCAATGCAAGAAGAGATGGATTCCATTCATAGGAATGATACTTGGGAGCTTACAGAGCTTCCACATGACAAGAAGAAGATTGGCACCAAATGGATCTACAAGACTAAGCATAACAGTGATGGAAGTGTTGAAAGGCATAAGGCAAGATTAGTTGCTAAAGGCTTCACACAAAAGTATGGGATTGACTATGAAGAGACGTTTGCACCAGTTGCAAGACAAGAGACCATTAGAATGCTGATTTCATTAGCAGCTCAAAAGAATTGGAGCATACAACATATGGATGTGAAAAGTGCCTTCTTGAATGGGTACTTAGAAGAGGAAGTATATGTGGAACAGCCACAAGGTTTTCAAGTGGAAGGAAAAGAGAATCATGTCTACAAATTGAAGAAGGCTTTGTATGGCCTCAAGCAAGCACCAAGGGCATGGTATGCAAGAATTGATGGATACTTTCAGGAGAATGGCTTCAAGAGAAGTAAGAGTGAACCTACCCTTTACTACAAACAAGAAGGTAATGATATTCTTATTATAAGTTTGTATGTTGATGATTTGTTGTATATGGGTAGCAGTTCTAAGATGAAAGATGAGTTCAAAATTGCTATGATGAAAGAATTTGAAATGAAAGATCTTGGTCTCATGAAATATTTTTTAGGAATGGAGGTTTATCAATGTAAAAATGAAATTTTCATTTGCCAAACCAAATATGCAAAAGATATGTTGAAGAAGTTTGACATGGTTGATTGTAAACCATACTCCACTCCAAGTGCTCATGGAGTTGTGTTGAGTAGGAATGATGGTGCTGAATTAGTTGATGAGACAACTTACAGAAGTATTATTGGGAGTTTGATGTTTCTAACCCACACAAGGCCTGATATAGCATATTCAGTTTCACTTGTTTCAAGGTATATGACAAATCCATCAGAAATACACATGAAGGCAGCTAAGAGAATTTTGAGGTATGTGAAAGGTACTCTAAATTATGGTATTCATTACTACTCTTCTAAAAGATTCAATCTTGTTGGCTTTAGTGATTCAGATTGGGGAGGTAGTATGGATGATCGTAAGTCTACATCTGGAAATTGTTTCTCTTTTGGTTCTGGTTTGATTACTTGGAGTTCCAAGAAGCAAAGCATGGTTGCTCTCTCATCCACAGAAGCAGAGTTTAGAAGAAATTGGTGAGAAACAGATTCAGACTACAGTGATTTATTGTGACAATGTAAGTGCCATCAAGTTAGCAAATAATTCGGTTCATCACAGTAGAACAAAACATTTTGATTTGAAGTATCACTTCATCCGTGATTTAGTATAGAAGAAGGAATGAATTGAAACACATCAACACTCAAGATCATCAGTTAGCAGATATCTTCACCAAAGCAGTTGCGAGAGATCAGTTTGTGTTACTTCGTGATCAGATCGTGAGCCCTCTTAGCATCAAGGGGGAGTATGAAGATAAGTGATGCTGTGAAAAAGCTACGAAGATTTTGTTTATTCCAGCGTAGAAAATCAATCTGCACAATCAGCTATGCGTGGCATATCAATTTCTGTTCTATTAAGCTTAATCAGTTGATTTTAGAGGAGAGGCCTGTTTATTCAAAATCTACAATAACCACATACTCAAGGCAATTTTCTAAGTGAAGAAAACCATTCAAACAAAAAGCGTTCAATTATCAAACATGACATATTCTTCTAAAATCCCTTGCATTCAAAATATAAACATACAGAAAAACACAATAACAATTCCTTTGCACAAACCAGCATGCATTCTCATTACAATTCAAGAGAAATTACAAGCGTTTAGAAAATAACTCATATTCATAGAGACTTACTGCTATATCATGCAAAATCATTGCGGCCCATAACGCAATTTACAAAATAGCTTAAGAAAATATTTTGGTTATGTTCAACAGATCCTCAAACAAGCAACCAACCAAATTGGCTTCAAACCCCAAATAATGATTGAAGATGACAATATAGCAATATCCAGAGCCCATCCCCATTCTTCATTTTGCTGTCACCTTCCCTTCAACGGCCTTTTTACACGAAAGATAATCCTCCTCAATCTGAAGTGCATTAATGATGAGCCTTCTCTCAACTCGCACTTTGGTCTCGTTATACATTGCCAAAAATGGCTGAATCATTTCCTGGATGAGCTCCCGAAGAAGTGCAATCCTTTCCACATGAGCAGTCGCGAATACGGTTAAATCTAAAACTTGTTGATTACCTTGACATAATTCGGAACTCTGCACCCTACACTCCAAGTTGGCCATAAATGAATCCGCCACTTGATTAAATTCAGCCAGGGAAATAAACTTGCCATCGCTTTTTCTGAGGGTCTGAATGCCAACATCTTCAAACTGCTTCTCCAATCTTCTTATACAACCATCTACAGTCTTTTTTATGCGCTCAACTGTAGTCTTATGGGTTGTGGCAGAATGAGAGACATTTTTCAATATCCCTTGACAAGCATTAACTTCGTAGGCATTCATTATTGGAATATAAACTGGAGCGGACGATTGTAGAATGGAAGCGATAAAATTTACCTTACGAATCATTTCTTGGGCCTCCTTTTCTTTCGCTCCTATTGCTTCTTGTAATCCCATTGAATGTTCACTGGATGTCTGTAGATATAACAATTGTTCGAACAGTTCGCGGAGCCCATTCCTTAGATCTTTCAGTATTCTGTTGGGAAAAGAAACCAACGTCCTACGCTGCAACTCCGTTTTTTCTCGTGTCAACGTCTGAATTTTATCTTTAGCAATATCAGCCAACTTATCAATGGCAGACACTTCAGACTTTGTACGTTTCCCCTTTTTGTGAATTCCAAATAGCTCGTTTGAGCCGCCTCTTTTAACACTTCCATCAGAGGTTTTTCCGGTGCTCTCGACAATGAGTGGATTGTCACGACACCCATCATCTGATTTTCTGGTCTTTCCGCTTGCTTCTGCAGATAGACTTCCCAGGAATCCAGAAGTAGATGAACTTTTCTGCACTTGTGATGCCATCTCTTGTAACTGAAAACCCGTAGACGAAAACAAGTGGTACTACCGTTAATATGAATTAATTCGCGAGATCTTGTTGCTCCTCGATTGTCCCAAGTTTAAAAATTAATTATAATAGGCTCCGCCGTCTTTTGTCGAATTGATAGGACAGGGAAAGGTACAACTACCTCTGTGACGGGAAAACTTAATCTGGTGTCGGAAAACTGAGCGTCTGCTCTTCAATGAAATCGCCTGCCGTATAGATCCGGCACGTTGTATCCCCACTACCTGTAACTGCCCGCACTTTGTGCACGACGGGCTCTTTCCGATCAAATTGACGAATATTAAATCAGAACTCCTCAAGCCAAATTCAAA
This sequence comes from Sequoia sempervirens, assembly GCA_007258455.2. Classification (NCBI taxonomy): domain Eukaryota; kingdom Viridiplantae; phylum Streptophyta; class Pinopsida; order Cupressales; family Cupressaceae; genus Sequoia; species Sequoia sempervirens. Next base: position 142,549,822 of record VDFB02000008.1, read on the forward strand.
TAACCAAAACGTTGAAGGTGTAGATTCATTACCGAGAGCTTGGAGCGCATGTACATTATCCGTACAAGAGTTATTTGAGCCACTTTAAGCAATTCACTTTCTTCTATCCGGTTCAGTGAAAGAATTAGTTACAAAAGATAATAATGGGAGTTTTAATTCGCACGTATCAGCGGTAACTTGAATTCCCAGGCGATTAAATCGCACTAAATATATTGGGCTGGCTTTGAGGCCTAAAGATTTTTCTACTGTTTAATCTTTTTATTGTTGCCCTTTACGCAAACTAAAATGTCAGCTCAAAAACTGATATGTAATAGGTATGGACTTGTGTAACCATCACTAATCAACATAGTTACCGATCTCATTACAAACTTCAAACGAGTGTTGATTTTGTATAGTTTGGATGTGGATGTGGCATAGTTATCAATTGATGAGTTAAAGGGGTTCTATAATAAATGGTTCATAAGGCACAACACTTGCTGAAGGTTTTGTAAATGGAGTTCCAAGTTAAGTGGGCTTAACCTTAGAGACAAACTCCATGGTTAAGAGTGCTTGAGATGGAGTAGTACCTGGAAGGGTGACCACCTGAGAAGGCCATGTGCTTCACCTCTGTGAGCATCACCTAGATGCAATGAGTGTTGAGTAAACCATTCACTTCATCAGAGATGGGGTCCTATGAACCACTACTCATGAAACATGGGTCAATGAGTTTGACTCGTAAAAACTACATAGTTCAATCCTGATAGCGATATCATAATAGTGTTGATTTATAATCTTTTCAAGGAAAAATTTGCTAGGAACTAAGGATGCTCGATCAAAACCCTAGTTAATTGAGAAGATTGAGCCCTCAACTCAATTGTTAAATGAGAAATTGCCATTTTGAACTAATGAGAGGATAATATTGCATTTTTAATTCAATAATTGGATAATTGTGAAGAACAAGTTTCGAATTGAAGATTGAGTTGATTGAAGGTTGAAAAAGAAGTTTCCAAAAGAAGTTGATTGAAGAGAAACAATGAGTTGACTAATAAGTTGAAAATAGAATTTATTTGAAAAATAGTTTAATTAAATGAATAAATAGAAATTATAATTAATTAACAAATAAATAAGTGATACGATAAATGATGATTAAATGAACAATTATTGTGATAAATATTTAATAAATGGTAATCAATTAATGTTGATGCTAAGAGGAACATTTTTAGTGTCTACAATCCTTAAATAGATTTGTTAAGATTTGACAAAAACTTTACTGTAGAATCTCTAGTAGAACTTGAAAAAATATATCATTTGTTGTTATAGCAACACAATATTTCTATTGGGGTAACAATTTCCTAATTTTACTTATGATTTGTCCTCCTCAAGTGTGTGGGTAGATCCAAAATAAGTATGATGTTGACAAGGATTACTTATTAGCATATAGGAAAAGGATGGATTTAGATTTTAATAATATAAAATTTAATCACGTGCGAGGACTTAATCCCTCGTAATATGAATGGTATTGTCATCATTTTTTGCTTAGATTTTGAAACAATGTCCTTTCAAGCTCTAAATCTTATCAATTTTTTGGAAATTAGTGGAGTAATTATGGAAATAAGGGATTCCCAAAGTGGCGACACAAATCAGGAATCTCTCCACTCCATTTCATCAAGTTTAATTTGCATGATTTTCCCCTTAAGTATAATACCTTCAACAGGTGGCTTGCTTCGTAGGCTAGGGCCATAATTAACCAAATGCTTGACACGAGCCATTTTTTGTCCCCTTTAATTGACTTGTCATTCTTCAAGAATTACTTGTGCATTTCGAACCCCATCCCTCCCACTCTCTATATTAAGCTTATTATGAAGGTTTCTCTTTAGTCTTTGAGTAAGTTCTAGTTGGCACTAAAATGGGTGGCCCGAGGAAAAGGTTTGAACCTCTTTCTTGTGTCCTACTAAAAAAAATATTGATTTGTAGAGAATTTTTTAGGAGGTTGGCCTCACTCCCTTCTTTCAAGCCATGCAAGGGCATGGCGATAACCTAACCTCAAAATTTTGCAACTCTTGAAATGCTAGCAAGTTTTTCATTAGTGGAATTCAATTTGAGGTTACTGCTAGTCTCATTGCAAAGCTACGAGCCTCTAATGTAAAGGTCTCAGGGTGGAGAAGATTTCCAATGGTAAATACTAGAAATTCAAGGATAAGTTCTTTAAGGAAGGTGAAAAACCTTTTTGTTTGTAGAACGAATACGATCTGAGGAAGTTGCCTCCCCCTATAGCCTAGTAAGCATCCACTTAATTTGTTATTTCACCCTTGAGGTAAGATATGCAACAATACATGGTTATCATTTTCCTCTGTTAAATCATGTTTGTCACAAGGAGTGGATTAATGTTCCTTCTTACCTGCTTCCATCACATGTCCTGCATTGCAAAAGGAGTCACATTGTCCCTGCATCAAGGTCTAATTTATGTCCTCTATAAATTTGTGCATGATGCTACCCCCAACCGAACCCTACCCCTATTGTTTCCCTTGTGGATATCAAGCTCATAGAAAATATAACCCACTATCTTCCCCTAAAGCCCCCCCTTCAAGTTCAAAGTCCAAATCTGAAAAAGGGTTTCCCCTTTTGTTGCGTCCCCAAATCCCTCTTGTGTGTTGCTTGTAGAGGTTATTACCCCACATAAATGGATTGCCCCTCTTTCTCTCAAAAATGCTAAAAAGAAGTTGGAGCCCTCAGGCTCTATGACCATTAAAATTGGAAACAACCCAGAGTGTTGTCAAAAGGGCTTGAATAGTAGTAGGTCAAGTGAAAGGCAGACTATTGGGTTGGCTAGTGCAAGCCAAAAGAATAAAGGAAACGAGTTTAAAGGGAAAAAGTTAGTGCTTGACGACGAGGATCTAGTCAACTCAAATGAAGATTTCCTCCCTAATTTTGAGGATGATAGCCAAGCTTGTTACACAAGTAGTTGTTGCACCAAAAGATTGACCTGTTAGTGCCTGATACAACTGCTAGAGTTAATGTTTCCATGAGAGGCAATTAAGCCCTGTCATGAACTTGAGCATTGTGTTGTACACCACAAGGAGACCAAGGGTGCACACCTTGCAACAATCCCCCCTAGCACAAGCGAGGGGTTCAAACTCATGACCCGGGCTCTAATACCAATTGTTGCACAAATAGTTGTCATTGCACCAAAAGGTCGACCTATTAATGCTCGATACAACCGCCAGAGTTAATAAATCCATAGGAGGTGGTTAATCCATGTCATGAACGTGAGCGTTGTGTTGCACAAAACAAGGAGACCAAGGGTGCACACCTTGCAACAAAGATAACATTGAATTGAAGAAAGAAGAGGAAATTAGTGTTGATGAGGGGAAGAATGATAGTGTTAAAGGATAAATTTCTATTGAAAATAATGAAGAGGATTCTGAAGGACTTGAATGGGAGAAAGAATTTGGTAAGGAAAACCTTAATGAGGAGTTAGAAGAAATGGAAAATGCAAAAGGAACCCACAATGAACCTAAGAAAAATATGGAAAATAAATCGAATGAAAGGCCTAGCTACTCCTTGAATGATGTGCTCGAAAGAGATGATGATAACATAAGAAACATGATTGCTTCCCTCAAGGAAGTTGTTGGAAATATAAAGTTACTATCGTGGATGGGATCATGAAACATGCAATTTTTGGTACTGTGTCTAGTAAGTCCAAGATACGGAAAATTAAGATCAAATTTGGGAAAGAGCAGGAGGAGACAACTCAGGGGACTTGGGTTATTGACAATGTTAAGGCGAAGGACTGGAAGATGGCTATCAACATGTTGAAGACAAATTGGGATCTAATTAGCTCATCTAAAAAGTGATTTTTTTTATTTGTTGTTTTGGCATCTTTATGGCCTAGATGTGCCTTCCCTTCCGCTACTTTTTAAGTATGTTTCTTTGAGGTTATGTGCCTCCTTTTGACGGTTTCTAGTTGTTATTCCTAGTTACCCTCTACTTCTCTATCTATTTCTTTTGGACTCTTGTGTTCAAGGGCCCTTCCCCTACTTTTAATATCAAAAACATCATATTCTTATTTAAAATATAAATTACAACCTATGTGATTTCAATGACTTTTGGTAACAAAAATGTGTGTTGTTAAATAGGAATGGTGTTTCTTAAACATGTTGGAAGGAGGTATAGAGCTAAGAGACTTAAGAAAACATGATGTATCACTGGTTAGTAAGTGGATCCTTAAAGCCTTAAATGGAAAAGAATCTTGGAAGGTTGTGGTGATGAATAGCATCTAATCAATTGTTCCAAAATAAGCAAAAAGTTGGAAACTACTCGGGCCATAAATGATATTTTGTTTGTTAATTTTCCAATAGCATCTGTTGGATCCAATGTGTTTAAGAGTATATGGAAAGCTTGGGAGATCATTAGAAGGAAAAATAGAAACTGTGATATTTTGAATAATAACAAGGGTGTCGAGCCCTAATAGATCAATTTGGTGAACCTTAAAAAGAAATATAAACCAATTGTCTTATCACAAGGTTTCTTAGTTAAGACCTGGCATTTAAAAAATATCAAATGTTTTAATGATATATTGTGTAATAACCAGCTAAAATCATGGATTGATTTGAGTATTGAATTTAAACTCCCTCCATCTCACTAGAGGACTTATTCAATTCTTAGGGAGGCCTACAAGATCATTAAATTCCCTGTTTATAAAGTAAGTGGCAATGTGTTTCTTGAGAATCTTACTTTGGTCAAAGGTTCCAAGATTCTTTGAAACTTAATGTTGGTGTAAATAGGTACTTTCCCTATCTAGTCTTATCTAGGTCCTATTTACATCAATTGAGTCCACTTAGGTCCTAGGATGGAATCATTCTAGTTAGCATTAATTAGGGGGAATCTTTTAGATATTTAAGCATTAGTTGTCACTTACTTTTTGATATTTAATGCTTGTGTCCTAGGTCATTTAATGTCGACCCATGTCATTTAATTATGACACAACCATTTAGTGTTGGTACGTAATCAACCTTTCCTATATAAGCAAGACTTCATATGTACATTGCACTTCACACATTTTAGTCATTGTAAGTCCAACATATCATTGTAATCTCAAGTATTGCATATTGGCCATATCTTGCATCCATTGTTACAATTCCATGTTCTTACTTTTCCCTCACTGTAGAAGGTTGTTTTTGGTTTTTTTAAGTGATCCTAGAGGCTTGAGTCCTTGAGTGACTCTAACACTTAAAACCTAAAATAATTTACAAAACCTTAATTTACTCCTAGGACCTCCCCAATCATCTAAACAAATGTTGGAATCTTGAGATCTTTGTGACACAATGGACAAAATATTTAAATTCTTGTGGTCTAATACTTTAGAACCAAATATTTCTTGCTCTAAATGGTTGTTCATAATGTAGAAACTCCCATTTTCAAGCTATCTTCTTCCTTGTTGAGCATGTTTAATGTTTGTAAACAACCTGAAAATATTGACACATTTTCTTTGAATGCATGTTTGCAAAAGAAATTTGGAACTTTTTTTATCTTGTAGGGTGGGAGGATAAAGATAAGGTCAATTGGTAAGATATCCTCCTTGGTTCTGTGGGATATTTAAGTCATTCTTTTAATTTATTTTGGCTTATTTTTTCATATATTATTTAGTGGGTGATCTGGAAGGCTAGAAATGAGGATATCTTTTAGGGTAATAGGAGAGTACTTACTAAGTCTTTGAGAAGACTCATGTTTTACAATATTTCTAGGTAGGTGGAAAACACAATGGAGATCTCAAAAGGAAAATTCTTGAAGTTGCTAAAGGAAGGAACTGTAGATATCAATAGGATAGAGATTAAATATGGAAGACATTGGCCTTTCAATAAAGTTGATAATATGCCTTTTTATAAAAAGTTACTTAAAATTTCAAAATAAATATAACTTCCAAAAAGGGTTGAGGTTTCATGTAAATTACGAGGAAGACTTCATAGTAGAAGTAGTTAGTGATGTAGGAGCATCCAGGCTCACAAGCAATCCCGCATCACCAAAAATAAATATTTATTTTTTGTATTTTTGGTGTAGGTTGGAGCTTCAAGAGAATCTTGTGGAGTTTGAAGGATGAAATATGTATTTTATCAAGACTTAGCTTCCATTCAAAATCAAAAGCAAAAAAGGTGTTTAATGTGATTTTAAAATTATTATATTGGACAATTTCAATGTTTCAAGGGTTGAAGGGGTCCATTGGCATATTATAAATTGAAAATTAATTAATTTTACTCAATTTGGATGCCTAGAGAATTTTTAATGTGGCAAGTGGCATTTGACATTCCATATTTTCAATTTACATGCCTAGAATGGAGGAAAAAGCTAGTGATATTTGGAAAAAAACTATTAATGGTCCTTCAATTTTCAATTTAAGGTGAATGAGCATGACTTAGTTCATGATTTTATTGATTTTTATAAGGCACTTATAGCAACAAGTTGTGGAATATGGTGAAAATTTTGCATGTAATATTTGGAAGCATTTAATGATGAATTTTAAGCACAAACAAAAGAATTTCAAAAGACAATTGGAGGGAAATGAAAGATCATATTTGGGTGCCTCTTTTGGTGTCTTAAAAAAGATTTTAATCTCTATAAAATATACCCTTTAATGGATTCAAGAGGCAGCAATAAATAGAAAAAAAATTGGAGAAAGAGCTTGCAGGTTGCTCTTGAGAGTTGCATGAGAAAGAGTGCAGAAGAGCAGCTTGTGAAGAGAGTGGGAATAGGAGAAGAGAAGAGAGATTTTTCTAGTGTTCAAGGTAGCCATGAGGGTTGCATAATGAAGAGAAAAATCAGATTTTATAAAATGAATGAATTCAAGAAGGTTTGAAGACATGAGGATTTGAAGACTTGCAGGCAAGAGGTTTCTAGAAAACTATGTAAATTTTTTGAATTTTGTTGGAATCCTCTCTATGTAATTATTCTTGAAGATTTTGTTCTATGAATATGCATATGAATTTTGTTTCTAGAAAACTATGTTGAATTTCTGAATTTTATTCAAGAAGGTTTGAAGACATGAGGATTTGAAGACTTGCAGGCAAGAGGTTTCTAGAAAACTATGTAAATCTTTTGAATTTTATTCGAATCCTCTCTATGTAATTATTCTTGAATAATTTTGTTCTATGAAAATGCATATGAAACTTTTGATAAATCTATGCTTTAGAATTTTTTGCAATATATGTGTTTATGTCAGTTATATGATATGTAACGGTTGCAAGGTTGGGTAGTGTGATAAGACCCCCCCAATCTTGACTGCATTAGTGGGATCAAAGTAGGAGTTCTTGAGTGTGCAGACAAAGTGCCAAACGTGAGGTAACTTTTGCACCAGGACCTGTGGTGGTGTGTTTGTGATTTGCGTGTAGATAGATTGATGAATGTGAGGTATTCTATACCTGAGAGGTTGAATATTGAGAGTGTGTGGAAAGTGTTTAACAAAATGGAAAAGAAGAAAGGAAAAACGTTTGTCATAGTTTTGTATTCAGGTGAACAGGAAGGAGAAAATATCGCAAAAGTATGCTTGGACCTAATTGTGTGAAGGAAGATGATAAGACTATAGCAAAAGATGAGAAGTAAAAAGAAAATGTAGAAATACAAGATGAAAATGATGTTGCAGTAGTTTGCTTGGGTGAGAGAATGGATTTTGATAGTCCTAGATTTGACAAAGGGAGTGATGAAGAAGAAAATAGTCTCCTATTAAAAGATAATATAAGAAAATTGGAAAAATTATTTGAGGGAGAAATGATAGAAGAAGATGATGAAAAGAAAGAGGTTGTAGCTGATACCTGTCTCTTTGAAGGAGAAAAAGTTTCAACAATGAGCAAAGAGAAGAAAATAGAGGTAATTGTTGATTTAACGAATTTTATAAATGTTGCTAATAAAGATAATTGTTATGAGGGAGAAATGATAGAAGTAGATGATGAAAAGAAAAAGGTTGTAGCTGATACCTGTCTCTTTGAAGGAGAAAAAGTTGCAGCAATGAGCAAAGAGAAGAAAATAGAGGTAATTGTTGATTTAACGAATTTTATAAATGTTGCTAATAAAGCTAATTGTTATGAGGGAGAAATGATAAAAGGAATTGAAGAAAAAGAGATGGTAAGGTGCATTAATAACAAGTTACAAGATGAAATACAAGAAGGTGTTGAGAATGATAAAGCAAGATGGAAAGATGAACCATGGTATAGCAAGGTGAATTTTATGAGAAGGAAAAAGAGAGGAAAAATGAAAAGGAGAAAAGAGAGAAAGGTACAAAGTAAGGTGAAGAAGAAGACAAATCAATTTGATAAGAAATAAATGTGGATAAAAAGAAAACATACAATTTTTAAATTTTCATGAGTCTCCAACTCATGGAACATTTTCTTCTTACCCGATGTGTCTGATGCAGGAGCATCTAGGCTCACAAGCAATCTTGCATCACCAAAAATAAATATTTTATTTTCTTATTTATTTTTTGCATTTTTGGTGTAGGTTGGAGCTTCGAGCAAATCTTGTGGAGTTTGAAGGATGAAATTTTTTTTTCATTACTTGCCTTCGATTTAAAACCAAAGGAAAAAAAGGTGTTTAATGTGATTTTAAAATTATTATATTAGAGAATTTCAATGTTTCAAGGGTTGAAGGGGTCCATTGACATATTATAAGTTGAATTAATTTTACTCAATTTGGATGCCTATAGAAGTTTTAATGTGGCATGTTGCATTTGGCATTCCATCTTTTCAATTTACATACCTAGAATGGAGGAAAATGCTAGTGATATTTGGAAAAAAACTATTAATGACTTCAATTTTCAATTTAAGGTGAAAGAGCATGACTTAGTTCATCATTTTATTTATTTTTTATAAGGAATTTACAATAGCAAGTTGTGGAATATGGTGCAACAATTTTGTGTGCCATATTTGGAAGCATTTAATGATGAATTTTAAGCATAAACAAAAGAATTTCAAAAGACAATTGGAGGGAAATGAAAGATCATATTTGGATGCCTCTTTTGGTGTCTTAAAATGGTTTTAATATCTATAAATTATAGCCTTTAATGGAGTCAAGAGGCAGCAATCAATAGCAGCTGTAGACATGTAAAATATATCGATTGACATTGTGCATCTAATCCCGCCTACTAACATTGTTTCATCCTAAATCATCCCTTGGTCTAACCATTTAATCAAATCTCCTTATCTGATTAAATTCATCAATATTCCTCCCTTAATTAAATAAACTAGTTATTTAACTAAATCTCTCTCTTTTGTTAATTAAATCAATCAATCTGATCTAATTATCCCTATTTAATTAAATAGTCAATTTTGTTTAATTAAATCTCTAAATCTATCTATTAAATTAAATAAATTAAAACCCTATTTGAGTTAATCTAACACCATCTCTTTTAATTAAATGAATCAAAATCCTTATTTAATTATTCTCTTATCATATTCCTCTCTTATTTGATTTAAATAAATCCATAAATTTGAGTCAAATAGGTCACATCATCTAATCTCTCATTAAATTAATTAACCCTTGATTAATTTAATCTCTTGTCATGTCACATCCTCTAGATTTTGCAAGTTGCACATGAAAATAGATTTAATTCATTCATTAAATCTCTATTTTCCTCACAAGGCATCTTTGGAATATTCTCTCAAATTTGAATTCAAAAATTCCAAGTGGACATGTACATCCAACAAGGCAATAACTCCATCTTACATGTCCTTTGCCTTGAGCCAAGTGGCATTTATTGCATTTTCCTTCCCTCTTGCAAGTCATTTCAACAAATTTGAAATTCAAAAATATGATTTATTGGCACAATCCTCAAAACTTGCACATCCTCCATCCACTCATAGATTGACAAGTGGCATCTTGTCATTGGATGAATGTTAGTCCCACATTGCTCAAATTTGGACATTCACCCATCTTGGCATTCTATAAATAAAGAGCTCATATCCTCATTTGATCATCCACAAATTATACAAAGTTATTATGCTAAAATATTTAGCCATTTCCATCAAATATCATTGAATCATAGCTAGGTTATGTAGGTTTTTAGCTTGGAAGCATTCATCATTCATCAACAAAGTGGATCACTCATCAACATATCTTCAACATATCAATCTTGCATCATAGGAATTGGGAAAGGACCAATTTTCACATCAAATTGGCACCAATTCCCCCATGGGATCATGAGTTTGCAAATTTAAATTAGGATTCATTCTATTTTGTTATTTGCATTGTGTTCTTCATTCTTTATTTTCCTAATTTGAGTTTTGTAAATGGATTTCATGGGGAATCCTTGTTCTTGCTTGCAATCTCTAACTTAATGTGTTTTTTCTCATTGTTTTGTAGGTATTTGGATTGGGGTTCACACGGCAGCAAGTTTGGAGAAAGAACTTGTAGGTTGCTCTTAAAAGTTGCACAAGAAAGAGTGCAAAAAATCAGCTTGTGAAGAGAAGAGGAATAGGAGAAGAGAAGAGAAATTTTGCAAGTGTTCAAGGTAGCCATGAGGGTTGCATAATGAAGAGAAAAACATATTTTAGAAGATGAGTGAAGTCAAGAAGGTTTGAAGACATGAGGATTTGAAGACTTGCAAGCAAGAGGTTTCTAGAAAACTAAGCAAAATTTCTAAATTTTGTTAGAATTCTCTCTATGTAATTATTCTTGAAGAATTTTGTTCTATGAATATGCATATGAAACTTTTGATAAATCTATGCTTTAGAATTTGTTGCAATATATGTGTTTATGTGAGTTAGATGATATGTAAAAGTTGCAAGGTTGGGTAGTGTGATAAGACCCCCCAATCTTGACTACATTAGTTAGATCCAATAATGATAGCCTAGATGTTGAACCACCTTTGGATGCCAAAGGTTGCGGTGAGAGTAGGAACTTTTGACTGGTTTATGAAGGAGCTTTGTGAATGTATCTACTTATAATTGTTATATGTACAAAACGCAATGTTAAAGACAACATAGAAGTGTATAACTTAAATTGTTTTGACAAGACCCTATATACTCCTTAATAGATAGCTTAGTTAAAGACCCTGTGTGGTCTGCTAATTTTCAAATCTAACCTTCTATTAATTTTATTTAATTTCATTTTGTATATGATCTTTAATACAAAAAATAACCTTTTGGTAACCATAAATTTTGTTATGGTTAATATTTATATCTAACATAAATGATCAAATAGTTGAACACAAAATATTATTTATTGTTATAAAAAATATACATTCTTATTTAAAATACAACTTATATTCAACTTGAATTAATCATAAAACTTTTTGACAACCTTTCACATGTCATGATAAAATACAAGTTATTTATTGTATCTAATTTTTGTGTTTATCATAGGACAAACATATAATATGAAGTACTTCAATATATGTACATGGTCATAGTAGTTGTACACATAACAAAAATATTTTTCCATATAACAACAATACTTGTTTAGATGAGCACCTCATTTTATAAATGCCACTTATAGTCGATATTATGATATTTTCTATAAAATAAAAAATGTGTATTACACTTGAGCTAATGAATGAATTTATGGTTTTTTATATGACATTCATAAGTACAAGTATGTATTCATGCAAGCTTCCATTTGAAAAACATTTAGTTATTTGTTGATTTATGTGTGAAATAATTACTGACAATATGTAGTAAAAATGTGTTGCATTACTAAATCCTATAACCACAAGTACTATACCAACAAGAGATTATGGGGTCAAGTACCACCAAATGTGCCAAATTGTTAAAGTGAAATTCAAACACAAAAGATTAGATTTCAACAAAATAAAATACAAATTCTAAATTTCATTACATACCCACTTCTAATAATAAAAAATGAATTGATATAGACTACTATACCACTTAACAAATGGATGTGTTCTAGAAATGATATTTTTTTCAAGAAATGATATTTTTTTCATTGCTTACTTGGGTAACATATACTTGCTCCAAATCAAGATGAATAAATGGTGGATTTAATCTCGATTTATAGATTTTAATGAAATATATGAATGACTAGGATTTGATCTAAGATCATGAGATTAATCCATTGATGGTGGAATGGATGTGGAGAGATGGAAACTATTATTTATTTACATGAAAAAAAATAGGTATGTATCTCATCTAATTGAATAGTTATCCATTTAAGGGAAATATTTAATTATTTTAATCAATGAGTTATGTTGAGTGATGAGTAACATATACTTGCTCCAAATCAAGATGAATAAATGGTGGATTTAATCTCGATTTATAGATTTTAATGTAATATATGAATGACTAGGATTTTATCTAAGATCATGAGATTAATCCATTTGATGATGGAATGGATGTGGAGAGATGGAAACTATTATTTATTTACATGAAAAAAATTAGGTATGTATCCCATCTAATTGAATAGTTATCCATTTGAGGGAAATATTTAATTATTTTAATCAACGAGTTATGTTGAGTGATGAGTTCTAACTAATTTTATTACATGAATTTATTTATTTGATTAATTCATTATTGATAAATCACTTAATAAAAATCATGATAAATCAACTCATCAATCAATGCAACTAGTCGATCAATCAATTTAGAAAATGAAAAATTAAACTAATTGGTGGCCAAACCCAACCTATTGAATTGGCCCCAAATCTTGTCACTGAACCAAGTAGAAGTAGCTATCTCAAGTCCCCTTTATAGCTAAGATAATTGTACAAGCATAACCCAAGTGAGATATATTCATTTAACAAGTATTTTAATGATAAATCTCAACTTATATTTATAGGTTATGAATGCACAAAACTACTCCTACTCCTATGCTATTGATCAATGTTTTCAATTTTTATTATTTGAGATTGGTGCATAGTTTCAAATCAATACCTACTCTATGGGAAATAGAGTCATAACACATTTGAAGAAATAAAATAAAATCAAAAGAATATTAAATCATGTATTTGCATACAACACAAATTGTGAAGCAGACATCCATGTACAATATGAGAATGATTACTACAAATCTTGTAATATTTTCAGAGTGTTGTTACACTTACATAGATTAGTATTATACTCATGTTAGAAAATATAAAAAGGGAGGGTGATCTGAATTGAACAGGGAATTCGAATAGCAATACTAGGTAAGTAGAAAACTACAAACTATAGTGTAGACAAATGGATAAGTTGCATAGCTCGTAAAAAGAGTTTACATCCAAAAGTTTCATTAGCTTATCCAAAAATGAGTTTTATACATCAATATAGAATTTCAATAGTCTCCATAATCCAACAAATCTGAAGAGAAGAGTTTTCCAAAATAAAACAAATGTACAAATTTTCAAATTTTCAAAAAACTTGTAAATTTAGGTATCCCAACTTGCCGTGGTCCTAACTTGATGCCTACTAGTTGGATTGACAACTTATTTACCTCATAAAAAAGGTCACCAAGAGGACTAATTTTAGTCCCTTAAATACAATGCTCTGCTATTCAATTTAAAGGACCAATGAAAGTTTTGAACCCAAATTCTACTCCAAAGACCTCTGAAAATGTGATTTACTAGAACCTAGAAAATATCGAAAAACTAGATTTTTCAAATTTTCATAGTTATATCACCTTAGTACTGCCCTAGAACATCCTCAAAATACTCTAAATTATTCCTCCCCCCTTGAGAGGTAATGGGAACCATTGCACTAGCCTACTATAATATATGAGGAAAACGTTGAGCAATATGTTCACTGGTAAACCACTTACCTTGATGCAAGTGTTGGATTTCCTGGACAACACAATACAAAGAGATATGTGTGCCTCGAAGGGACTTCACATGAACATCAACAATCTGATCAATAACCAATAGAGTGGTGCTTTCAAGATTCAAATCTTCAACATGAATTGGATCAACAACTTCTAAAGTGTCTAATAGAGGTGGAAAATATGGACGAAACAGTTCAACATTGAACATAGGATGAATCCCCAAAAATGGTGAAATATTTAATTCAAAATCATTCTTTCCAACTTGGTTTAGAATAGTATAAGGTCCATACTACAGAGGACAAAGTTTCTTATGTGGTCCTTGAAGTCTCTCCTTTTGAAGATGTAGCCAAACCTTATCGCTTCCATGAAAATGGTGTGGTGTATAATGTTGATCATGACACTTGTATTTTTTATTGGCTTGCTACACTATCTCATGAACTTGATTTTGGAGGTGATGAATTTTCTCAACAAACTTGGAAGCTATATCTACCTCCTTTTCTCCATGTGATGATGGCCTAGTTGCAGTGACTGGAAGAGAAATGTCCAAAGGAGCTAAAGGTTGATACTCCAAACAGACCTCAAATGGACCATTTCTAGTAGTACCATATATGGATCAATTGTAGCTATGTTGTACATATGGAAGACTCCCATCCCAGGTATGAGTATGATGAGAATGGTACATACAAAGGATGTGGGAAATCATGTAATTAACTACCTCAATTTTTCCATTTGTTTGAGGATGGAATGTTGTAGAATTTGTGATCTTGGTATTCATCATTGCCAAAAGTAGTGTTGACCAAAACTTTCAAACAAACATGTTATCCCTATCAGAAATGATGCTCTGTGGCAACCCAAAGTGAACCCAAAGATGGGTGAAGAACAACTTGGTAGTATCCTCTATGGAGATCTCTTTCTTGCAAGCTACCATAATGGGAATTTTGGAAAACCTATCTATTGCAACATAAATGTAGTCATGAACATGTTTAGTAGTAGGAAAACTAGACATAAAATCCATGAAGACAGATTGCCAAGTTCTATCCGGAGTAGGAAGTGGAATATATAATCCAATAAATTCTTATTTGCAAGTTTTGCAATAGCACAAGTAACACATGACCGAATATAAGAGATGACATCATACTAAATCTTTGGCCAATAAAAATACCTTTGAAGCACAAAAATATTTTTTCCAATGCCAAAATGTGTTGCAATGCGACTATAATGTGCTTCCCATATCATCTTTTCCCTCACTTTTGTAGGAACACATATATGACCCTTATAACAAAGGATACCATATTGCATATAAAAATCAAAAACTTGCTTACCATGTGTCAATTGAGTGTAGACTTTAGAGAAATCATCATTGGTGGCATACTAATCAAGCCAACTTTTTGTTTCATGCCCACATGAGTCAAGTACCATGAGTAGTGCTTGAATTGGAGGTCTACTCAAGTAATCTGCAACTTTGTTACTACTACCCCATTTGTGATGAATATTGTTGTGAAATTACTACAATTATGTAGAACATCTTTGGTTTCTATCATTCTACAACTTCCCCTATGTTTGCAAAAATTGCAGGGCTTTATGATCTGTATGGATGATAGTCTCTTTGCCTAGAATGTAGTACTTACATTGTTTGCAAGCCTGCACAATTGCATACATTTCTTTGTCATACATGGGATACTATTGAACTGTATTAGAAAATGTTTCACTATGATAGGCCACCAGATGACCATGTTGTATGAGAACTACTCCCAAAGCATAATTAGATGCATTTGTTTCAATTTTCAAAGGTTTTTGCAGATCTAGAAGTGCTAAGACTAGTGTTAAGCATTTAACCTCTTCTTCAAATCCTCAAAAGTGTGTTGTTGCACCTCTTTCCAAACAAAATTTTCTTTAGATCCACCTCAAAGTACTTGATTCATAGGCCATTCCAAATGAGAGAAGCCAAGTACAAAGCTCTAATAGAAATTTTCCAATCCCAAAAAGCTATGAAGTTTTCTAACATTCCTAAGAGAAGGCCAAGCCTTGATGACCTCAATCTTTGCAAGATCAACATAAACACCCCTACTGTCCATAATGCATCCCAAATATTGGAAGCTCTATAATCCAAAATAACACTTTTCTCTATTGGCATAGAGTTTGTGTTGTTGCAATGTTGAAAGTGCCTATTCAACATGTTGTAGATGTTCATCCCATGTCTTACTGAAGATGAGAATACCATACAAATAGACCACCACAAAGAAGTCAGTTACAAGTCTGAGAACATCATTCATTAACCTCATGAAAGTGGTAGGGGAATTTATTAAACCAAAAGGCATCACCAACCATTCAAATAACCCTTCTTTGGACTTGAAGGTAGTCTTCCACACACCTGCAGGATCAACTGGCACTTGAGGATATCCAAACTTCAAATCAATTTTTGTAAAGAACTTTGCCTCATGTAGGGGTATGTGCAGGATCATCATGGAAAAAATAGGCCCTTAAGTGGTAAAAAAATCAGAAAAATCAGAGTTAGGCAACTTGACGTAAAAATTTGAATAAGTTATCTATATTATTTCAAAAATATGTAAGAATAGAATCTGTAGAAAATTGAATGTAGTTTTTAAACTACTAGGTTTGTTTAAAAAAATATATATTTGGTGAAAATTTGAAATTTCAATGCAGTAGTACTTAAATTTCAAGGGAAAAATAAGAAGTAGGTGTCTGTCTGACCACCCTAACCATAATAAAATGATAATATTTTTTTATAATATTTTAGATATAAGTAGAGGACTCATGTCCCGATGTGATGCATATTTTTTGTAATTTTTTTCCAAGTAAATAATTAATTATGAATTTTTATTACAACTTTTAAAAAATATAAAAACTCATATGTATGACCACCTTAACTCACCTTCCTATCCCTTCATATGTATTTACTTGGATGTATGCAATGTGCAAACCTATTAACTTTTAAAAACTCATATACACATCATATCCCTTCCTTGACTCACCCAGCCCATGGAGTATGGTTGTGGGGGAGGTTTAATCTCTTTATGGCTTTAGTAGAGATTAGACTCTTCTAACTTCCACTATCCACTATGAAGTGTAGAGCCTTTCCATTCACCCAGATTTGTAAATAAAATAGATGTTCCTCATCTTCTCGATGTATGATTTTAGCAATAGAGATGGTGGCATATGGATTTTATTTAATAATTGGTTCACCACTCTGTTGTTCAAAGGGGTTTGTGGGTGACATATCAACCTTTTTCTCTACTTCATATGTTTATGTCGTTAAGATTTTTACAGCCCTACAATCCTTCATATCATGTCGAGAACTTTTGTGAATATCACACCACATATTTGAATCCTTTTTCATCTTTTTCACTCTTGTGTTTCATGTTGGTGATTGAGAGGAGGACTTGCTCATGGTAGCTTGTTTCCGTGGGGTTTTTTGGTACTTTCACTCTTGGATTTATTATTTGCAAAGTAATCTTTCTTCCCCTTTTGTTTGAATTTCTCCTCAATTTTTTGTGGCATATTTATAAGCAATAGTCAATATTTCAATTTTCATAAAGGACATATTTGTTTGAATGTATCTATGTATCCCAGTCTTATATTTCAACACTCGATACTTCTCTAAATCTTGGATGTCAAGCTTCATTGATAAAGCATGAAACTTATTGGTGTAATCCTGCACTATTTGGTCTTTCTTTTGTTGTAGTAGTTTCCACTCCATATATTTTTCATCATATTTATCTTTAAGGTAATACTCTTTTGTGATGAATTCCACAAAATCCCCCCATGTAGGTTCTTCCTCTATTATAGAATCATTCCTTCTTGAGGTAAGATTACCTTCCCATGCTAGCTTCACATGAGCTTCAACTTTGAGGAGAGAAAATGTTATCCTCTTAGCATTGGAAAATTTATTCACAAAGAAATATATATCCAACTTTATTAACCATTCATCCACAACATATGCATCAATTTTTCCTTCAAAATTTGAAATATCAAAATTCACCTACACTTTGAATGGAGTGTGGCTACTGAATAGTTTTACTTCTATGTTTGATTGTTGGGTATTTTGAAGGACTTGAGAGAATTGTCTCATAATTTCTTCCCTTTGTTTTTTCAGGGCCTCTTCCACCATAGTTTTGATAGGGTTTGATGTTTTTGGATCTAACATCTTTGGTCCAGTTGTGTCTCAAAGGGAGGTAAACATATGGATTATGTGTCTTCAATCCCAACCTTTGATAACCAGATTTTGTGTGATGTGACATATAGGAGTGTACCTACTCTGATACCAATGATTTGAATTCAACAAGGAATTCAAATAATAATAATAGGTAGGCAAAAACCTACAAGTATTGTAGACAAATGGATAAATCTTATAAATCGCAAAAAGAGTTGGTTGCATCCAAAAGTTCCATTAAATTATCCAAAAATGAGTTTTATACATCAATCTAGAATTCCAATAGTCTCCAAAATCCAATGAATCCAAAATAAAGAGTTTTCCAAAATAAAACAAATACAAAATTATAAAATTTCAAAAAATCTTGCAAATTTAGGTACCCCGACTTGGTGGAGTCCTAACTTTTTGCATGTTGGTCAAATTGAAAACTTCTTTACCCGTTGGAAAGGTCTCTAAGAGGAATAATTTCAATCCCTTAAATTAAATTCTTTGTTATTCCATTTAAGGGACCGATGAAAGTTTCAAACCTAAATCCCACTTTGAAGACCTTCAAAAATGTGATTTACTAGAACCTAGAAAATATCAAAAAATATGAAAAATTAGATTTTTGATTTTTAACTGTTATATCACCTTCAAACTATCCTAGAATATCCTTGAACTACTTTGGCTCGGAGAGTCCCAAGCTATGACTCAACAACTTACATAGATATATACCTACTACCTGGGAAACATTCTACAATAAAATCCACCTTCAATATTTCCCTTCTTTGATTCAACAAGTTTGTCTAAAAAAAAAATTGGACTTAAATTTAATGGCTTCCTTGCAACTTTATGGAGACCTCCAAGCTTCGAGTGTTTAAAAAACCACAACTGAACCAACATCTACCATAATGATTGTAGACATGGAAAATATACCGACACACTTGATCCGGATTTACTAACATTGTTTCGTCCTAAATCATTTTCTTAACTAATCATCACCTTTCATCCCTTAATTGAGTAAATTAGTTTTATCTAATTAAGTTGTCATCTTCTTGTTAATTAAATTAATCAATCTAATCTAATTAATCCTATATCTCTATTTAATTAAATAATTCATTTTATTTAATTAAGTCCTAAAGTATTCTTATTAAATTAAATAAATTAAACCTTATTTGATTTGATGTAACATCACCCCTCTTTAATTAAATAAATCAAAATCTTTTATTTAATTAAATATAAATCATATTCTTCTCAACTTTGATTTAAATCAATCCACAAATCTAAATCAAATTGTCACATCATCTAAATCCCCTATTAAATTAATTAAATCCTGATTAATTTAATCCTAATCACTTGAATCCTCTAGATTTTGCAACTTGCACCGATAAATCATTCCTTTGATTTATTAATTCCCTAATTACCTTCAAAATGGCATCAAAAAGGGAATATTCCTCCAAGTTTGAAAATCCCTCCAAATGGATGTGTCCTTCCAACAAGGCATTAATTTCCTCTTACATGTCCTTGTGCATTGAGCCAAGTGGCGTTTAATTCATTCCTTTCTCCCTCCAACAAGTCATTTCACAATTTTGAAATTCCACCTAATATCATTTATTGTGCACATTCATCAAAATGTGTTCAAGCTTCCTCCATTCGCATCTTGACAACTGGCACTTGCCCATTGGATGTTGAATGATCCCACATTGCTTCATTTTGCTCATTCTTCCATCTTGAATTATCATAGCTAGGTTATTGCAAATTTTATCAAGGAATCACATTGTTCTTCATCACCAAGTGGATCAATCTTCATCAAGATCATCAAGCTTGCAAAGGAGTTGGGAAAGGGCCAATTTTTGCATTAAATTGGCATCAATTCCCCCATTGGATTGAGAGTTTGCATGTTTCAATAAGATTTCATTGCCTTTCTTGTTTTGTTCTTCATTCTCCTTCCTATTTTGAATATTGTAGATGAATTTCGTGGGGAATCTTAGTTCTAACTTGCATATGGATATAATATTGTGTTTGTTTGTTATGTTTGTGTAGGTCTAGGATTTGGGTTGACATATTGGTGCTAGAAGGAGGGCGAATCTCAAGTTCTTAACACATTCTTTGACAAAAAAAAAAAAAATTATGTTTTTGTGTGTCTACAGGAAACTGAGTTGTTATCAGTCTAGGGGCACCATATAGTGTTGCTATCATTCCAGCGGTGCCATACAGCAACGCTACAAACTTCAAACTCCATCATTGGAACCTTCCTACCCAGAAATTCAAAATTTCAAACTACGATGTTGGTCTAATTTTCTAACGCTAGGATCTTTAAATTTCAAACTGTGTCGCTGACAAAAACTCTACCACAATTGCACTCTCTATTTTGCTGCAAAGTGTCACTGACAAACCTAGCAGCATTATACAATGTCATTGACTTCCTCAAATAGTGATGCATATGCAAGTTGCACCACTAGGGTGGGGTAAGGGATCAAATTTTATTTTATTTTCGACATGTACTTTTTTTCTTTTGATCATTTTGAGCTAGTGACCTATTTTTTGCCTCTATTTTCTTGGATTAATCATCTCTTATAGGTGGAAGCAAGGAAGGAGTGGCTCAAGGAGGAGATTGGAGTGTAACATCATTTATCCATTGTATCAAGTGTCTTTAGACACTTTTGGAAGTAATTATAATTCCAAGTCTAAGGATTTTACCCCTTCAAGCTTTTAGGACTCAATAGATTTTAATTTAGGTTTAAAACAAACAAGGAAAAAGGTTAAAAAAACTTTAGGAAAACTTACTAGATTTTGTATAGGGTTAACAATTGAACAAGCAACTTTCATCTTTCGCTTTGGTGCTTTAAAAAGAATCAAATCATTGCTTTGAGGATTTAAAATGAACATGTGCATCTTTGTTTTGTAATCACTTACCCAAAATAATACCATCAAAAAGACGTATGCGCTTCTCTCATGCCTCATGGCGATCTTGAGAATCAAAAGGTTTTTTGGTGACATTAAGTTGTGTAAGTGATTACCTACACACTTCAATTTGGATCCTAAAATTGAACAAATATTGCAAGTGTGAGTGGAACATATTGCATGTGTTCTATCTTTGTTTCTCAACAAAGATTGATCGAACTACAGATGTGTTTTCTCGCTTTTTTGTTATCTTAGAGCCCGCCTGCTTTGTGGGAAAAAGTAATCACCCAAGAGAACAACCCAACTAGGAACACACTAAAGCCAAGAGACTTCCACCTGGGATATAAGTGTGGGTACTTGAGGAAAGGAAAGTATCACGAGGATTGTTCCGACGAGAAGGGAAGCAATGGTCTCTCGCCATATGGATGATCCCCAACAAACGGAATGCCCACATTAAAACCCCTTGTTTAAAAAGGCCAAAATCCCTATCTATTTGTTGGTGCAAGAACGGTCATTTTGAAGCCGCCCCACAATTTTATGAATTTTAGTAGAGATGAGAAGTATGCCATGGGATATTCATGGGTACTGATGCTTGGTTGACCTGAGAAGTGAGTGCACTATAAGGGGGAGCCTGTGTGGTCAAGCATCTAATTATCTACTAAAATTAGGTGTAGTTGGATTCATCCAAGTGGGGATTCAACAAACATTATCTCAAATATCCATAGGGTTGTGCATGTTCTTGGAATCAAAACACTTTGCTTGATCGTAAAGATTGGAAAACAAACTTTCAACATCATCATCAAATTTAAAGCCCTTTAGGAAGAAAATACTATTGACAAAATCCGAGTGTTATTGCTTGCCCTAGGGATTCTATCCCTAGAGGTTTCTAAACATTTGGATTTACATCTCAAATTTCTTACTAAAGTCAAACATTAGGTAACTTTTGCCTTGATTTCCTTGAGTTCCACATAATGTACTTTGTTGGATGAAAAGAAGCTAGGACATTAGACATCTAGTTTCAAAAGCTAATCAAGAGTGTGTTTTTGGTAAGAATAGAAGTCACTAAGCAAAGCTAAGAACAATTGAACCCCACACATGTGTCTCAAATGATTTCACACAAAATCAAAATCCGGTTCAACCAAAGTCAAAAGCTCTTAGTCCAAAAGCTCATAAAAAGTGTGTCTCAACGCTCTATGAATTCAGACAAAGATTTCTTTTCAACTTTTACATAAGAGCTTCAAGAAACAATCCCAATTTGTACTCATTTTATTATTGTCAAAATCTAACACTTTTTCAAAGGTTTGAACATCTTGTTTAGAGTAAAGTGTGTTCTTCAAAATCTAGGTCTTGTAAACAAGAGTCTTTTTAGGTACACATAGGATCAAATTCAACCTTCATCTGTCTTTCAAACATCAAACAAAAATCATCTTACCAAAAACTCTTGAAAATATTGAAACCATCCTTTATGCTAGGCTTTTTGGAAAATCCATGAGGCAAAATACTTGAATCAAAATCCTTGAATCAAACATCAAAAAAAATTGTTTGGATGGGTATGTGTAGACATATCCTTCTCCATATGCGTAGTCAAATTATCATCAAATCATCCTATTTGGTTAGGTGTGGGTAGATGCATCCTTCTCCCTACACTTAGTCAAATTATCATCTTGTGAGCAAGTTTATCTTAAAGATAGCATCCAACATCTTGGGGTCCATTTGTTCATTATCTAAATCAATCCAAATCCAAGAATCAAAATCAAAATCAAAATCAAGGTCAAAACCAAAAATCCAAGAATCAAATCAAACAAATCAAAATCTAAGAATCCAAAAAGTCCTAAAAGTCTAGCATCCCCCTCAAGATCTTCTAAGAGTTTAATCATCCATATCATCCACCTTTCACACATTTCACCATCACACTTTGATCCTTAATCATCCTAGATTTTCTCTTTTGATCCTCATTTTATGGTTCAAACAAGATCACAACAAAAGAAGAACATGGGGTACAACAAAGAAACATCAACTTCAAGTTACCTAAGTCAAACCACACTTGATATCAATCATGTTGGACCCAACAACCCGCTACTCGATCTTTCTCTCATAACACAAGATCCTCTAGAGGAAGGGAAAGTGGAAGATATCACCAATACGAGGATGACCCAAGATGAGATCACCGAAATGCTTCAAAACTCCGATAACCACCGAATTGTCAGAGCCATGATGAAACTACATCCCTCCCAATACATGCTTGAATTGGCAAAAAAGGGAGCAAAACTCCCTTATAATTTTTATGTAAGCACTATTGTGGAGAATCCTTTTATGTCGTTTGTACCATTCACCTCACCCACTCAAAGCATTGTCCAACCCATTCCGCAATCCACATCATCCATTGCCACCACACAACCCATTGTGAACAAGGGAAGTACATTACTCCATGCCCTTCAACAACATCCCCTTGTCAATAATCAAAATTTGGACGCCAATACCATCCCGGGTACATCAGGTACTGTGCCTCAAAATCCCCTCCACCAATATGTCCCACTCACATTCCATGACTCCAACAACACATCTTTCCACACCACACCAGCATATGCTCTTGACCCACAAGTTTTTCTCCCATTGGTTCAAGTGGGCGTATGTGAACAAGGTGGGCTCTTTGAGGCCTCATCATCACTCATTCTAGGAAGTCTTCCACCAATTCTAGTTCCAATACCACCACCACCTCTGCCACCATTACCTCCGCCACCGTTACCTCTACTACCAACATCCATATCAATTCTTGGTTTAGGGCTTCCCCCTTTACCTAACACGCATCAATTAATCTAGGGCAATCTGCCAAACATCAATTAAATCATCGCATCTAATCCTCTAAATATACCACCAATATTACAAAAACAAGTGGTATCCATCCAAGCAATGACATCAATCCCAACACTCCAAAACACGGTCTCCCAAGGACCCAACACCTCAATTGCATCATCCACCACAATCGCTCAAAACACATCTCAACTACTCACCACCACATCTAACATCCCAAATCCACCACCACCACTGCCAAATCCAAATATAGAAAGCCAATACAACATAGCACTACAAGCTCACCAAGCCTACCAAAAGGCACTCCAGCAATACCAAGTTGCGCAACAAACACAAACCGCTCAACAAGTAGCACAAGCCGCTCAAGCCACTCAGACTGCTCAAGCAATGCAAGCCGCACAACAAGTAGCACAAGCTTGACAAGCGCAAGAAGCTGCCCAGGCACAAGCCCAAGCATTGTTGCAACAACAACAATCCCAACAAGCCACTCAAGCTGCTTAAGTTTCCCAAGCCATTCAAGCTTCCCAAGCTATCTAGAAAGCACAAGCACAAGCATACTACAAGTATAGTACCTCACACAACAACAAACAACCCAACAACAAGCATACCAACAAGCACTAAAAAAATACCAAGAGAAACAAGAAGTAACCCAAATAGTAGCCCAACAACAAGCTCAATAACATACATTATTAGCGCAACAACAACAGGACCAACAACAAGCGTTGTCAGTATAGCAGCAGCTACAAGCCTACTTGGTGCAGCAAAACATGCAAACACCATCCACTAACACACCAACCAATCCACCCATACCTCCAACGATTGAACCACCGCATAACACCTTCATCCCACCCCCTGATTCTCAAGATGATGTATCAGCACAAATCAAACTTCTTTCACAACAAGTGATTGATCTTCAATCAGGGAAAACCACAAAGCCACCAAAGAACTTGTGCCCCTATCCATTTGATAGGAGAATTTTCATGAAACTGTTCCCAAAAGGATTTGAGATCCCAAAGTTTGATAAATATCATGGAATAGGAAACCCTGAAGATCACATCAGGGAGTTCCAAGTATATTTCATGGAGGTCACATATGATGAAACTTATCTGATGCGACTATTCCTTCAGAGCTTGGTAGATACTGCCATTGACTGGCTCTCTCATCTCTTAGTAATAAAAAAAAAAAGGAAATCCTGGACACATTTGTGCAAAACTATGCCTTCAACATAGCTATGGATGTGAGCCTAGAAGAACTATCAGCTATGAAACAATCCAAAGGAGAAACATTTACTTCATTCTTGCAACATTGGTGATCAAAAGCCAACAAGAGTAAATGGGCCATGCGTGAGGAATAACAAGTGTGCACCATCATTGTAAATCTTGACGAACTCCTGTCCTTCCATCTCAAGATGCAATGCATCACAACCTATGATCAATTGATCCCTAGGGCACTCAATATCGAACAGGCCCTCATCTCACAAAGGGGAGCTCCTCCTTATCAATAAAGTCACCCATCCACTAGCTATAACAACAAACCTTGTACATGGGTGAAAAATAGAAACATTACCAACGATGGTGTAGTCGATGCCAAAGTTGTCATCAGTGCACCTCGACAAAACACACCAGCACCCCAACAACCCCAAAACAACAATCAGAACAATTGATAAGCTAATACTGTGACTCATTAGCCAAACAATCAAACATTCAACAATGTGAATGATCAAAGGGGGCCACTCCAGTGAAACAAAAACTCCCCCAAACAGAAGTACACAACCCTTGGGGAATCGGTTGAATCCAAAAAAATCATCACAATCCCCACCTATGACAACTATCAAGATCCCTTGGTGAAACCATGTGGTACAATAAAAATCACCTTTGTGATTTCCACATAATCAAGGGACACACAACTGCCAATTGCATGAGGTTGAAAAACTTGATCCAATACCTCATTGATGACAAAATCATAAATGTGGAACAACTAGCAAGGAATCAAAGTCTTGAGATTTACATGAATCTGATGCCCAATCATAACAAGGTAAATAATAACAATGATAAGGGAAAGGGTATATTCAAAAGTGTAAATCATGTGTATGATCATGTCGTTGCATCTCTAGATGAATGGGTCACATTCATCACTGTCAAAGGAGCCCAAGCCGATTATGGAGTCACCACAAGAGGTGGAAAAGTTACCATTGCAGGATCATCTCAGTTTCCTAGAGCATCCACTTCCAATCCAAGATCTGTTCGTAGTGGCTATAATGTCCTCAACCAATTAAAAATAACCCCAGCACAAATCTCCATCATGGAATTGTTGAAAATATCACCGACCCACAAAAAGATCCTTGAAGAAGCCTTGGCCTCATCTCCTGTCCCGACTAATCTTGATGTGGATCAATTCCAAGCTATGGTCGCACACCTCACTACACCTCACCTTCTGACATTTTCAGAACAAGATCTTCTGACACAACCATCTCACAACCATGTGCTTCATCTTGGGGCTTACGTCCATAAAAACAAAGTCAAGAGGGTCCTAGTGGATGGGGATACAGGTTTGAACATATGCACCCTTAAATTAATAAAAAATTTGGGCTTCTCTGAAGATGCTATCGAAAAATGAAAATGCATAACCATAAGAGCCTACAATGATCAAGAAAGAGTGTCTCAGGGCACTATCCAACTCCTGATTCAAGTAGGACTTGCCATCATGGAGACAACTTGTCAAGTTCTCAACCTGGAATTGCCTTACAATATCCTCCTGGGGCATCCCTAGATTCATGGGATGCAAGTTGTAGCTTCTACCTTCCACCAGTGTGTAAAGTTTCCATACCAAGGCCAAGAGGTCACTGTCCATGGGGATCTTGAACCCTTTTACTATTGCAAAATTTTAGAAGAAAATTATTACAAAATCCCCCAAGTACCTAAGAATAATGAGGGTCCCTCAACTCCATACATCGACCCAGCTACTCTCACCTCCACTTCTACGACAAAGACACCTACCATCCCTGCCATATCTAATATCAAGGTCATTATCCAGGACAATGGGTATAGGGATTATGCAATTCTGAAAAATGCTTTTGTGGTAGGAGAGTTACCACAATCTCCCAGGTCACAAGGATGACCACTGTCAAATAATGATTCCTCATCCCAAACATTCACAACAGGCTCCTCCAACTTCAGAAGTTGGGGAGACCTAGGCTTACAAGTAATCGAAGAAGACCCATCAAACCTCTTGTACCAATACAATAGGCTAGCAGTTGACCTACCTATGGATGATAGCAGTAGAGGCTTACAAATGATGCTCACCATGGGCTATGATAGAAATAGAAAGCTTGGATAAAATGACAACAGACTTCTAGTAACTCTCATTCCAGAGACGTGTATGAGAAATATTGGTCTTGGATGTACCCCTCCAAAGGTGACCATACCTGGAAAAGGTGCCTTGGTTAAGAAGGCCAAAACTTCTCAGCAATTTGCAGTCGCCATTCAATTACCCGTATCCATAGGTCTACCTTTAGACAACTTTACCTTTGACATAACTAATGTGTGTAGTAGTGGCGAGGACCCCATAATTGATTTTCCTATGCTTTTCAAAGACACCTCCCTACTCATGATTAGTACCTTGTCCTTTGAGACCAACGGCCATCAAACCCATGAAATAAGCCTAGACTACCCCCAGCTCATCGATTATAACCAAAGAGGACCACCAATTCTAGACACTTTCAAAAATGATGAGGTGCTCTCATAATTCATGGGACTGCAGGACACAGTACCACATGGAGATCACAAGGCTAGGTTTGATATGATTCTAGACACACAAGCTTATTATAGGGAAACAATTGAATCCTTTAGTCGCAAAAGCAAAAAATTGAGAATAATCTCAAGGTCTTTGAGTGAAAACCACATTGTGGCACTCTCTGACCCAAAAATAGTAAAAATAAAGGATGTATCCAATGGTGAAAACCTTTCTAAGGCACCTGAGGATGAAGGATCCAATCTTCCTCTCAGTGCTCTACATCAACAAAAGACAACGGTTCTAGCCAAGAAGTGCAACCTAGTCAACTTGGGAACAAAGGAAACTCCACATATCACATTTTATGTTGAATCATTAATGTCATAAGAATAGGAGCTCCTAGCTACCTTCTTAAGGGAGAGAAAGGTCAACTTTGCATGGAGTTATGTTGACATGCTCAGGCTTGATCTAGAGATTGTGGTCCACCATCTAGCAGTTTACCCTGAACCAAAGCCTGTCAGACATTAAGTCAAAAAAATGCATCCTCAAATTGCCTTGTTAGTCAAAATGGAATTGAAGAAGTTACTTGATGCAAGGTTCATACAACCAATCGACTATCTGGAGTGGGTATCAAATCTAGTACCTGTTTCAAAACCCAATTGAGGCATCTGTATCTGCACAGACTTCAGAGACCTCAACAAAGCATGTCCCAAGGACAACTTCCTGCTTCCCAACATTGATATGATTATAGATATGACCATAGGACATGAGATTCTTTCATTAATGGATGGATTCTCTAGGTATAACCAAATCATGATAGCCAAAGAAGACCAACAAAAAATAGCTTTTACTTGTCCATAGGGGACATATTGCTGGAACATGATGTCGTTCGGCCTAAAGAATGTTGGAGCAACATATCAGAGGGCCATGACCTTAATCTTTCATGACATGATCCATAAGACTGTGGAGGATTATGTTGATGACATATTGGAAAAAACTAGAAAGAGGCGAGACCACATAGCGGCAGTGAGTGCCATCTTTGATAGATTTGAGGAATATAAGGTCTCCCTTAATCCAAAGAAGTGTGTCTTCAGCTTACAATCAGGGAAGTTGTTGGGATACATTGTGTCTATGAGAGGAATTGAAATAGATCTCGCTAAAGTAAAGGAAATCCTCGAGATGCAGGCACCCAAGACTTTGAAGCAGCTAAGAGGCCTACAAGGCAGGCTCCATTCAATCTGCCAGTTCATAGCTCAGCTAGCAAACAAATCAATCATGTATTCTCACCTACTCCACAAGGGTGTAGCGTACAAGTTGGATGAGAATTGTGATAAAGTCTTTAACAAGATCAAAGATTATTTGCTCACACCTCTAGTGCTTATGCCACCAATCCCAGGAAAGCCTCTAATCCTTTACATATTAGCAACAACAATAGCTCTTGATGCTCTCCTAGCTCAGCACGATGAAAACGAAATAGAGAGGGTTATCTACTACATCAGTCAGAACATGGTAGGACATGAGTTAAATTATTCCTTCATCAAAAAGGCTTGTTTAGCAGTGGTTTTTGCCTCACAAAATTTTAGGCACTACATGTTAGCACATAAAATTGAACTCATTGCCAAGATCGACGCACTCAAGTACCTGCTTTCCAAAGAAATGCTCATAGGAAGGATGGCCAAGTGGGTCATGATCCTATCAAAACATGATATCAATTATATAGAGAAAAAGGCCATCAAAGGGAAAGCTATTGTAGACCAACTGGAAAAAGCACCAATGTATTTAGAGAATCCGTTAATTTCAAAGTTCCCTGACGAATCCATCTTCAACTTGAGCATAGCAGATCACTAGAAGTTGTACTTTGATAGTTCCTACACACAACATGGATCAGGAGCTAGGATCTTTTTCATCACTTCATAGGGAGACTGCATACCAAGATCTTACAAGTTGGCATTTCCCTGCACAAACAATATCACAAAATATGAGGCTCTAACCATAGGACTCAGAATAGCAGTGCAATGGCATATTATGGCTCTTAAGGTATATGGGGATTCACAGCTAATAATCAATCAAGTAAATGATGAGTATCAGACGAAAGATGACAAGCTAACTCCATACAAGAAATTGGTGGAAAGCCTTAAGGATTCCTTCATTGAGATCACATTCGAGTAGATACCTAGAGAAAAAAATAGAGTGGCAGATGCCATGGTGACAATTGGATCCCTATTGGACATCCCTCACAATGTCCCAAAGCATGAATTCCTAGTAGAGCAGCTTCTTGTGCCTACATTTGAGATACTGGAGTCTGAATTTGTGTGCAAAATCGTTGGTCCTGGTGATCCCTAGTACCATGATATATACACGTATATGAGAATAGGAGTCCTCCTAGCCGACATAACCTCAAACATTAAGAAAACCTTTGTCAAGAAAGCATCCCATTTTGTCATCCTAGGAGACACCCTTTACCAAAGAAGCATTGAAGGAACCCTATTAAGTTGCTTAAACACTAAGGAGGCATTGAATGCCTTAATCGAGGTACATAATGACAGTTGTGGTTCACACTCGAGCAGTATGACCTTGGCCAAGAGGTTGCTAAGGACAGGGTATTATTGGCCTACTATGGAAAGAGAAGCACATGACCATGTCAGAAGTTGTCTACAATGTCAACAGCATGGGGATCTCATCCATGCACCAGCTCAAGAGTTCCACCTGATTGTCACACCTTGGCCCTTTTCACAGTGGGGGATCAATCTTATTGGAAAAATCACCCCCACCTCATATAGTGGCCACAATTTTATCATTACCACCACTGAGTACTTCACAAAGTGGGTGGAAGCTATACCAATGACCTACATCACTAGAAAGCAGATATCAAAGTTCATCCTCAATTATTTAATTTGTCGTTACAGTGTCCCAAAAGCCATTATCTCGGATAATGGGACACCATTCAAAAATTAGGATATATGTGACCTATGCCACAAATTCAAAATTCAACATCGCTTTTCCACCCCATATTATCCCCAAGGAAATAACCAAGTTGAGGCTACAAACAAAACCATTCTAAAAATCCTCAAGAAAATGGTCAATGAAGCTAGTCGTGATTGGAATCTCCAACTAAATCCCACCCTCAAGGCCTATCAAACCAACATTTCCACACCCACAGGTGCCACCCCCTTCTACCTAGTCTACGGATCATAAGCCATATTACCTATCGAGATCAAGCTCTCATCACTGAGAATATCACTAAAGAATCTCATCATAGATGAGGAATATCGGGTGTCAAGATTGAATGAGCTGGAATTGCTAGATGAATGGAAAATGGAGGCCTTGAACCATCTACAGGTGTATCAAAACTGACTCAAGCGGAACTATAACAAGAAGATCAGGAGCAGGACTTTCTAGGTCAGAGAACTTGTGCTAAAAGAAAATTAGAAGAACATCCCAAATCTAGATGGCAAAGGAAAATTTGAACCCAACCGGTTGGGAACATTTGTCATCACAGCAAGTTACAAGTCAAAGGCATATCAGTTATCAACACCCGAAGAGGAACCTCTACAAGAGCCCATGAATAACTCCCATCTCAAAAAAAATTATGCTTAAATCTTTCAAGGTATAAAGCCAAAAATATAAAAAAAAATAGAAAATATCCTGAAAAAATAGTCACCCTGATGAAAACCTGGTAAATAGGTGTCTTGGTGACAACAAAAAAAATTTAAAAAATCAGAAAAATGATTAAAAAGATAGTAAAGAGAAAAATCATCCTCTAGTGAAAACCACTTCGGTGGCGCTTTGGGAAAGTGCCTTGGTGAAAACCTGAAAAATAGGCACCTTGTGTAAATAAGAATTTTCTATCCACCAGGATCTCCACGGCTTGTTCTGCATCATCCATCCATCACACTTCCATCATTCATCTATCTCCATCCATCACCCATCCATGTCTGCATCATAGCTTGGTCTTGTGTTCATGTCATGATCCCTCCTAGTACTACTCGGCCCATTCTCAAGGTCAGTTTATTCTACCTTTATCAAAGTAGTCTATTGCATCACGCTGAGGCATATTCTCATTGGATCGAATTCGTGTATGTTCTTGAAGTCCCTAAATCGAAAAATCCAAAAACATCTAAAAATCCAAAAATCCAAAAACATCAAAAAATTGAAAAATCCAAAAACATCAGAAAATCCGAAAATCTAAAAACATTAGAAAATCCAAAAACTCAGAAAATCCAAAAACATCAGAAAATCAGAAAATCTAAAAATAGGTCAAAAAGTCAAAAACATAGTTGTCTTGTCGAACTACGTCATCTCTAAGCTTTGAATGTTGGCATGGTTGATCTTTGATCATCCCCCGAGACACTTAGGTTAGTCCTTTAGGAGTCTGCCATAATAAGCTGGCAATCCATCGGTTCATATTTCATCAATAATCAAGTCTATGTCAATCGAATTACGTGGTCTCTATGTGTATAACGTAGGCAAGGCTAATCCGGTTGATCAACCCCCGAGGCCCCTAGGATAGGTCTTTAGGTTATTCTCTTGGTCAAAATATTAGAAAACCCCAAAACATTTAAAAATTTGAGAATCAAAATATTTGTAAAATCTTGAAAATACCAAAAAACAACCTCAAAACATTTCAAAAACATCAAAAACATCCAAATATTTGAAAAATCCATCTTTCTCATCTCACTTTCACCCTCAATAAACATCACCCACAATAAATCAATCATCATCCCCAACCTTGGGTAAAACAATTGGAAACAAGTATGGCAGCTCAAAAGTGAAAACTCAAATGTCAAGATCTCGAGTCTAGGTTAGTACATAAACAAGTTGGTCAACTCTTTGTGTCAATAGCCTATCATCCAATCAAATCCCAAATCAATCATCTGATATCGTCATGTCCTAGGATGCATCCTTCCTAAAATGGACATCAACACCAGACATCACTATGGTTTAGTCTTGGCTAGTGGTATGAAGATCATTAGCTTGTTTGTTTACTTTATCTTTGTCTTTTGACTTATCGTATTTTGCGCTCATTTCGATGACCTCTCTATGATTTCCAGACAAAAGGATTTAGAGAGAAAGAAATGAGGCAATGATCATTATCTTTTTATCTGTTGTGCTTGTTGGATATTTTTGTAATATAACCTTGGTCATGTGTGCTTTGTTTAGGTGTAGGGAAGGTGTTTTAGATATCGTGTTGACCACATAGGAAGGCTTTCCTTTCTATGTTTTGGTCTGAAGATGTTTGGAATATCTGAACTGCATTTTGAATAAGGTTTCATATGTCAAGTGTGAACAGAAGTAATCCTATCTGATTGTTGAGTCAATGTCCATCACACTAGGTACAAAGTCATCCTAATTCTTTATACCTTGATGCATCGTACCTACATGTGCTATCAAACATAAGGTAAATGGCCCTTTTAAAATCCCAACTCCTTGGTAAGAAAATCATCATCATCACCATCATCGACATCATCTCTTGACTTGTTAGAGTCTCTTGCTTTCTTCTATCTTCTTTCCATGCTAACATGGTACCATGACAGTTAATCACAACTCATCCTCACCATTGCATCCATCTTGCATCCACAAACCATTAGCATATTGCATAACGCATATCATATCATATAGAAAGTGGTAATCACTTCTCATGCATTTCATTACTACATAATATAGATTGGTTATTCTAAGCATCACCACATATAACTCATTTACATCCATCACATAACCATATAAATGCATACATATCATCCATTTGCATTATCATAACATGTGAATCATAACATAAACATCATCATTAAAAACACATCATAAACATCATGCATCATCATAAATCTATAAATGCATCCCCATATCATAGATGAGATAATGGAAAAGGAAAAAGATTGCATTTCATCATCATTTAAGCATCATAATATAGATCTGTTAGTCTAAGCATTCACATTTTCATACATCATCATCATGTAAATACATAGAAAAGATACTGAAAAATAAATACATCCATAAATTACTGTATCACATCATCACATCGCATAAGCATAATATAGAATCACATCATACATAACATAGAATCATTGCATCACATATAGAAATTAGAATCCATCGCACCATGCATAAATAGAATAGAAACATATCATACATCTAGCAGATCCAATCATCTCATCTCATATATATCATCGAATAATACACTATCATGGTACAAATCTGGATCAAGTGTGTATCAAATAGATAAAGTACAATCGCCCATACGACTATAAAAAATGAGCCCGTGAAGCAAAAAGAATCATGTTTTTGATCTAAGGAAGGCTAGCCTTGATGGTTTCCCTCACCCTCACCAGGTCGTCTCTCTCTATGATCCTTGGGGAGCCGGTACCCTATCTGCTGTGAAAAATATAGGACCCAGGATGCTTGGGGCACGACCTAATGATAAGGAACTCTATAATAATTGGCCTCTCGAACTACCTCCCTGTATGCTCACAATAAAACTAAACTCTGGGAGGAGGAGGTGGGCATGCTCTCCAGCTATTGTTTGTGGCCCATCTCCTACGCTTCCCTGAGCTCTACAACCTGTCTCTACTAGATAGCCTAGTCTATCTCTAACCGCAACTAGTCCCTCTCTACTATCAAACTAGCAACCTGTCCCTATAACCCCTAGACCTAAGCCTACAATTGATGTATCTGGGCATCTCTATGATCAGGTGGACATGGTGGAGGGGGTCCCTAATCCCACTAAGGTGGTTGATCCGCCTGTTTGTCATGTCTTCCCTGGTCCTACTCCTAGTCCTATCATGGCTGATCTTCTGGCCCCCTACCTTGATCTGGTTGTTGGTGCCCATCCCCGTCTCTGTACCCCCGACCTCCCTAGCCCTAGCCTCATCCTGCCCCTCTACCTTTGGCCTTACATCATGTCGATGGTGTCCCTGGCATTGTCAACTGAAGAGGTGGCCTAAGCCAATCTTTGTAGGCCTAAGTAGTCCCTGCATCAGCTTGACCCTGATCATATGGCCATGGCCTAGCCACTAGGTGTCCGAAGGAATCAACGGCCTCCTGAGCTGGAATGTAGTGGCCCCACGAAGACTCCCTCATAGTACGTGAAAATATCGCGACGTACTGTGTTGGAAATAGGATGCCATTTAATTTCAAATCCTAAACATTAATTATTTCATGTATCTCCTAAGTTCTTGGAATGTGTTCAACAACACTAAGATTAAGATGAGATAAATATTTGATGAAATAATCATGATTATTGACATTTGTAATTGTAGACATCCAAATTTGACCACTTCCATCTGGTCAAAGACGTCTCCTTATTCATCCCTTTACTCATCTACTTCATCCTCTTTGCTGGTATTAATTAAATCATTCATTTAATTAATATTTCATGTCCTACATAAGGTTCCTAAGGTATTTAATTTAATAAATACTTTTACCTTCTTTCCTCTCTAAATTAAATAAATATACCATTTTGTTTAATTTAGTCATATAACCTCTTGGAATTTAAATTAATTTTAATTCCTCACTTTCTCTCTCATTGTCACACCCTCCAACTTTTGCAAGTTGGCCTCTAATTCCTCTTAACCATCTAATCCTCTTCTAATCATAATTAATTTGTGGTTAGGATGTGCACACCCCTAATCATCATTAGAGTCACATCCTCCATAATCTCCCACTTGCCTCTAATATGTCATTAATTTGTCTAATCAGGTACTTGCATAACCTTAATCACTTAATTAAGTCAACCTAATCTCCATGCCATTCATGGAATGTGTCCTAAGTCAACCTTATTAAAAGCTATCTCCTTTTGGAGAAGGCACCCCTTGCCCTATGTGAATTTTTAATTCACATTTAATCCCCCAATGCATTTCAAAGAATTTTAAATTCTTTCTCTCATTCCCATGTGGATATTTGAGAAATTTTTAATTCCTCACATGTCCTCTCACCCACATGGGGACAAGGACCTCCTTTATGAGGAGATCTTGTCCAAATCCCAAATTACTATGTAGTACCTCCATGTCATGTCCACGTCATCTTTCTCAAGCCACTTCACATGCCACATGTCAAGATGTGAGGGCTTGTGAGCTCTCAAGTCACCATAGCCCTATATATTGGCCATGTTGGCTTAATCCCAACCGTCCATTTCTCTAGAGAATTTTGAATTCTCTATAAATACCCCCTCTTTTCTCTCATTTTGGGGGAGATCATTGTGTTAACCAAACTCTTGCAAATTTTTCATTTGAGTCATACTTAGCCAAAATTTCTCATTTTCTTGCACTCACCATAGCATTTTCATCCCTTATTATTCAACTTCAACCATCTTGCATCCTCATTATCCGCTATCAAAGGAGCATACAACATCAAAGATCGAAGGGCCAACCAAAGGACAGTTTGACAAGGTGAAATATTTCATTTTGCTTTGTTAAATTAAATGATTTTCCAATCTTGAGGTGTAGGGTGTTGTTGTTTGCACTCTTTTGTTTGCTACTCATTTTCTAACATATATTTTCACCTGTTCACATTTCTGGCACACCTAGTGGGACCCACAAACGGGTTTGTATCTTTCGTGTTTTTCATTTTTTTCAATTTTTGTAGGTGTAGGTTGTAGAGAGGCGGACCCAACCTCGAGGGGCGGACTTGACCTGACAGACAGGGGGACCTGACCTCCAGGGGCGGACCCGACCTTACCCATGGGCAGACCTGCCCTCCACAGACTCCAGAAACTGATTTTTTGCATATTTTTCACAGAGGGGCAGACCTAACCTCCATACAGGTGGACCTTACCTAATAGACATGTGGACTTGCCCTCCAGACAGGCGGACCTTACCTAGGCAGCTATTTTTTAGAAGGTGAAATTTTAGTTTTTAGCACTTGTTTGGGTTGTTTTAAGTATTTTTGACCTCCTAATGTGTCCTTTTTGAGTTTGTGCAAGAATCTAATCAATGTTTGGCAATAAACAAGGACAAGAATCACTGACAAGTTTCCTTGCAGGGTTAGTTATTTGTCAACTAATGCTTGTTGTTTTGCATAACTTAGGCACATAGTTTAACTAGGGGTGTCAATTAATCTTGTGTGTCATGCTTGTTGGTAAGCTATTTCACGTATCCAATCCCCTTGCACCATTTGGAAATCCTAGGTGATGAGAAATCGTAGCTTACTAAGTCCTTTTAGTCACCCTTTTTCTTTTCTTAGCGGGACCTGCTTGGGGATTTCATCACCCCAAGGGACGATCCCAACCACACGTACCGGTGGGGTATATAAAGGGAGGAGAGTAAAAGTTGTACCTCAATCCAACCACGTTGTAATTGGAGAAGTGTTGGGATGACATGAAGAGTTAGTCTGAGCCTCTAATATCTCACTAAGGTTCCCGACTCACGCTTGTAATGGGTTGGTGTTCATAGTTTGGGCCTCACATACCGGGTGTATATCGAGGACTCCTTAGCAACCATGTTCATCGTAGAATAGAAGACTTTTTCAGCCATACCCCTTCTATTAGACTTAGGATTGTGCTGTCTGAGCTGTCTTCTTTGTGCGAAACCAGTAATTTTCTGTTCAGTTGACTCAATTGTATTCTTTTGATTGATGCTTGTTGTGTTTTGGGTCCTTTGCCTTAGCCTTCTTTTCAAAACTCAAATTTAAACCTGTCTAGGGGAAGACCTACCCTCTAGGGGTGGACCTGACTTTTTCTAGAGGCGGACTTGACCTTTGAACCAACCCTTTTCAGCCTATTTTAGCCAACTTTGACCAAAATTTTTTTCAACAGGCGGACCTGACCTTCCGACAGGCATAACTAACCTCCAGGGGTGGACCTGACCCTTGACCAGTCAGTTTTATCATTCGTTTCGTCATTCTAGACACTCGTTTCACTGTTTCGCATGCCCATTTCGCCGTTCTGATCACTCGTTTCCCCATTCTAAATGTTTGTACACCCATTTTGAGAGTCCATTCGCCATCCTAAATGTTCATCCCTCGATTTGAGCATTCATCGCCCTATTCGGTGTGCCCATTTACCCATCTCAAACAACTATTTTCTGTTGTTTTCAGTTTGAATAGCTGTTTCTGGCCATTTTCAGTTCCAGGGGCAGACCTAACCTTGAGGGGTAGACCTGACCCTTTCCAGGGGTAGACCTAATCTTCAGACAACTTTTCCAGTCCTTTGTCTAGCCATTTCGGGCGTCATTCCTTCATTTGGGATTGTCGTTTTCATGTTCCGAGTAATCATTCACCAATTCTGAGCCTTCGTTTCCTCATTCTAAAAGTCAACCTCCACCATCGAGCATCCATTCACCCATTCAGAGTCCTCATTCATCCATTTCGAACCCACATTCACTCAGTCGTTCTCCCTATTCTAGATATCATTTCCCCATTTTGGATCACCGTTATTTCATTCAACTTCGTTAAAGCAGTTATCCGGTTTGACCTAGGTGTTCATATCTAATTTTCTTCTATCAAAACTGACTTAGGATTGTCATCCATCCTAAGTCGGTCATCCTTGTCGGCCCAATCAATCCACTTTTATCTCAAGTTAGATTCGGTGTTGTTATCATATATCCATCCTTTAGTCAATTAATCAACACCTAGCATTACCAAGGATCACACTTGAACTTAGTTTTGGATTTTGGTCATCATCATTCATCCTACCATCCAATCTTATTAATCGATCATCAATCCAATTCAATCCTTATATCATCAATCGCCCAGTCGATCTAGTCAATCTAATCCAATTTGACCAATTGTTTACCAATTAACCCAATCTGATCTCATCAAACAAATCCACTTTGCTCAAATCAATCATCCAAACCAATCCTATTGGGTCAATCCTTTCGTCATCATCTAGATCATCCCAACATCCTAGTTTGTTCTATCATCTTGCATGCCCATTTAGACCCGGTCATAGATAAGGAAAATGGTAAGCAACAAGCCTAAAATTCCCAACCAAACATCCCTCAAGATCCTAACAACATGGCTAATGTCTCACAAGATCCCAATAATGGTACGAATATCCCTCGAGATCCTCAAAATGGTACATCATCACAATCCAATATCGATGGTCAAAATACATCACCACCCGAAGATGAGAACATGGTCAATCAACCTGAACTTACACTTGAGGAACACTTTAGTAACCCTACCAATGTGCAAATGACAAATTGCCTTCTCGAAAAACATGGGGAAGAAATATTGGCCCACCTAATTGAAAGAGGTGTCAAACCTCTGTCAGGTATCAACCTATCCAAGTATCACAGTTCCACATCTAATATACCCCAAGGTTCACAAAACACACCAGGTAGTTCATACATCCCCAATGTTCATCCAGTCGAGGGTTGGCACCAACCTAAATTCAGCAACACTATTCTCTATCATGTTAACAACCCCCCACATGCCACAATCTCAGTCGTGGGGGCTCCTCAAGTAACTGATCCCAACAATCCTTTTGCCTATGGCATGCCACAAAATTTTTTGCAACCTCCACCATTAATGCTGACAGCACCACCCCTTTCAAATCAACCTCTTGTCAACACTGGGGGTAGCCCTTTTACCGCATTACCTCCACCCTCGGGGGCCACAAACCTACCATCACCTTTGTAAACATCTCAACAACCTCCCTAATCTAGCATACCACCTCCATTACTACCACAAGGTACATCCCAATTGAATGTTCCCTTCGGTACCCCACAACCTCCTTTGCAAAATGCCTCCACATTATCTCAACCGACTCGTCAACAACAACCCCCGCATAACCCATTGATCTCTTCAAACAAGCGCCACACCAATCGCAAGGCAATCCATCCCAACCTCCCGCCCAGACCATATCCTCGTTGCTCGCATCCATTCTACGTCTGCAAGCTCAAACACAATACAACATCCCATCTCAGCCCATGCAACACCTGACGTCACATTAGCAACCTCCCCAACATTATTATTATCATAACCAACAATAGTCCTAGCAACAACCACCTTATATAGCCTCCCAACAATCACAACAGTACCTTCAGTACCAGCAGGCCAATCCGCAAGATCACATTCAAGCTCCTCAACATCCTACTTCACATTTTTATCAAAAAAATCCGTACTATACCCCGCAACAACAACCCCAATACCAAAAAAATCCCTCGGCATACCCACAAGGGATGCCATCATCTCACTATCAAAATCCATACCTCAACCTTCAAACACTATCTCAGCAGGATCCTTCCTCGTCCTACCACCCATATCCATCCAACCCATCTTTGGCTATCACGCCACCAGTCAACTCAGATCTGTTAGAAATCAAAGCTGCTCTGAAAGATCTTCAAGTTGGGACTGACAAACAATCATTCAAATTTGAAGACATATGTCCCTATCCATTTGATCCCTCCATCTCGTTGATCCCCTTCCCTAAACACTTTGAAATACCAAAATTCAACATATACAAGGGGAACAAAGATCCTAAGGCCCACTTGTAAGAGTTTTACTCCCAGTGTTAGGAAGTTATGCATAACGAAAACTATCTCTTGCACCTATTTCCACAAAGCCTAATAGGAAATTCCCTCGAATGGTTCATGAGTCTAGAACGAGGGTCCATAAAATCCTTTGCAAATCTTTCAAAAAAAATTGTCTCTTACTTCTCCTTCAATCTGGAGGACACTGATACATTGGATCTCCTCAAAGAGAAGCAACATGAAGGTGAAACCTTTGCTAGCTACCTTCAAAGGTGGCGTGCGCTAGTAAGCTGAATGAAAACCCCTCTCAAAGAGAAAGACATGGTCACACTCTTTGTGGAGAACTCTCATCTCGACATGGCTCATAATTTTAGGTTACACTGTGTCACCACTTTCGCTAAGATAGTAGAAAAGGGACCCATCCTTGAATGTGCCCTTATTGCCAAAGGGCACATCAAGATACTCAACCATGACAAAGAAAGGCCATCTGGTGATAAGTCACGCTTTTGGAACAAGAACAAAAATGCAATGAATGATAGTGTCACTGACACTAAACATGTTCAGGTGGCTAATATATCCCAAAGACAACAACCATCTATGCCACAAGGGGCATCTCGTCCTCCTCAGCAATCAAATCAGAATGGTCAAGGGAATGGAAAATGCCAGTATACTCAATTAGGAGAACCCTTGAGTGTCATCTTCAATAAGTTGTTACAAGTCAACTATCCAATCACGTACCATGTCACCAAACCACTCAATGAATCCAAGCCCAAACCTGCATGGTTTAGGGAGAATGAATATTTTGAATTCCATAAAATTAAAGGGCACACTCTGAATAAGTGTCAAGGTCTCAAAAACTATGTCTAAGATCTTATCGATTGAGGAGATATCAAAGTCGACACCAGTCAAGCTTCATCATCTAATGATCAATTGTAGATATACCAAAACACCTTCCCTAACCATAATAAAGGCATAAGCACCTCCAACAACAATCCCCAAGACAACAACAAAAATAACATAACCTATAAAAATGTACCCCTCAATTATGATGGCATTGTCCATTATAACCTCGTGTGTCTATGATACATGTTAAGGCTAAATATCCCCCATGTGTTGTTGCTACCCAACGATCCCGCATTACTGTCCCTGCAGCCTCCACATCCACCCAATCAAATCCTATAAACTCTCAATACAACATTCTTGATCACTTAGGAAAGACCCCTGCTCATATCTCAATTTTGGATTTGCTTAAGTCTTCTCCCATACATCAATAAATTCTCAATAGAGCTTTATAGGAAACTCATGTACCCAATGACATCAATCCCACATGATTCTAAGCTTTAGTAGGACACCTGGTTTTGTCTTACCAGCTACAATTCAGCCAAAATGACATGCCAAATATTGATGCCAATCACAATCATCCCTTGCACATCGAAGTCTTGGTTGCCTGTCATAAAATAAAAAGGGTCCTGGTAGATAATGGCTCTTCCCTCAATCTATGCACTTTGAAATTCATAAAACAGGTGGGGTATACTCAAGCAGATTTTAGTAATCAAATCATCACGATCAAGGCTTATGATAATGCAGAAATAAATTCTGAAGGAATTATCAGTCTTCCAATCTAGGTTGGACCTGTAGTTCAATACACTACCTGTCATGTCCTTGATCTGGACTTACCATATAATCTCCTCCTCGGTCGCCCATGGCTTCATGCTATGAAAGTCATTCCCTCCACATACCATCAATGCCTAAAATTCCTGGTTAATTGACAAGACATCACCATTTATGCCGACCCTCAACCATTTGAATACTGGCATGCTTTAGAAGCATCATTTCCCCATTTACATTATTGTCCTAGGGTCAATATGGGGACATCTCAGTCATCGTCCTCCAATCCATCATCCACCACGACAATCACTCCATCTTCTGCCACCAATCCTACAGTCACCAAAGTCTAGATCATTGACAAAGGGTGTGGTGAATATGAAATGCATACAGCCCTAAATGTGGCAACCATGCCACCGTCACCACACATGTATGGCCAACCTTCATAGGCTACTCCAAAGGAAGACAATACTATCACCTTCAGTGCAAAAAACATTCCCACTACCACTTTATGGTCTCCTAGTATAAAGATAGATGCACCAGAAGAGGATATCAGTCAATGGGTATACTGTGAAGAACCCCAACTAGATTCTCCTCTAAAGGAATACTTTCAAGAAGTATATCCTTGGTTAGCTAAGTTCACGGAAAATCATAACTATCAAGGTGGGGGCCTAGGTAACGAAGAACATGGATGATTGCAACCTATTGATGAATCAAAGCTGCCAAAGAATATAGGCCTCAGATATGACAAAAATTAGAAAGGACCTATAACGTCATTTAATACTTCCAATAGTGTTACTATGGACAATGGTCCCTTGGAAGACATACCCAAGGAAGAATCCATCATACGTGTGTACGATAATGTTGATCACATAGATCTCTCATCCATGTTTGATTGTGTATCCGTCTTTACCATCAGCCTTTCTCTTCGCCATCTCGAACTCATTGATTGGGACCTACGTGATAGCACACCTACCAATGTCTCCCTGGATACATATTTCAATCTCATGGGGTTGGGGGAAGATGAATGCTCTAGTCGCAAAAATAAAAACAAGGAAAATAGAAAGTGGTCATCTAGTGAAAACCTCCTCGAGGCTCTTCCTGACCTGGAAAAAGTAAAAAATAAAGGATGCATCTAATAGCGAAAGCCTCAAAGAGGCACTAGAGGATGGATACATTCATCTTCCCCTTGTGGGAACTCAGTTATCTATGCGATCATCCATTCTAATCGAAGAGACTCAAGAAGTTAATATGGGTATTGCAGAAAACCCTAAGATCACCTATGTGGCCAAATCCTTATCAAAGAAAGAATATTCAGTCATTCTTTAGCTACTCCATGATGGTATCATTAACTTTCCCTGGTCATACTCAGACATGCCAAGCTTATACCCTGCTTTGGTAGTTCATCATTTGGATGTTCGCCCAGATGCTAAGCCTGTCAAATAGAAGCTCTAAAAAATGCATCCACAAGTAGCATTATTAGTTAAGAAGGATTTGGAGAAATTACTAGATGTCAGTTTTATTAGGCCAATTGAATCCTCTGA
The DNA here is from genome assembly GCA_007258455.2 of Sequoia sempervirens. Taxonomy (NCBI): domain Eukaryota; kingdom Viridiplantae; phylum Streptophyta; class Pinopsida; order Cupressales; family Cupressaceae; genus Sequoia; species Sequoia sempervirens. The sequence goes on from VDFB02000008.1 coordinate 142,592,679, forward strand.
TTGGATCTCCAACATAGTACCCATTTCCAAACCAAACGGAGACATTCGGATTTGCACAGACTTTTGGGACCTTAACAAAGCATGTCCAAAACATGACTTCCCACTGCCTAATATTGACATGTTGGTCGACCTGACTGTAGGACATGAGATGTTATCCCTTATGGATGGTTTCTCTGGTTACAATCAGATCTGAATTGCACCTGAAGACCAACACAAGACCGCTTTTACGGCACCTTGGGGTACTTTTTGTTACAATGTTATGCCCTTTGGTCTCAAGAATGCGGGGGCAACATATCAGAGGGAAATGACTGTCATCTTTCATGACCTCATCCATATTATCATGGAGGATTATGTCGATGACTTGCGAGGAAAATACAGAACCCGAGCAGAGCATCTTGTCATCCTGAAAAAGATCTTTGGGAGTTTAGAGCATTACAAGTTATGACTAAATCCAAAAAAGTGTGTCTTTAGTGTTACATCAAGAAAATTGTTGGGTTTCATAGTCTCCCAAAGGGGTATTGAGGTTTATCCCGCCAAGGTGAAAGTTATCCTAGATATGCTACCCCCATGCAATCTGAAACAATTAAGAAATCTCCAAGGGACGCTGCAATCCATCTGTCAGTTCATAGCCCAACTTGCAAATAAGTGTCAGTCATTCACCCATCTTCTGAAAAAAGACTCCACCTTCAAATGAAACCAATAGTGTCAGAAAAGTTTTGATAAGATCAAGGAATACTTGGCTCATCCACTTATCCTAATGCCACCCATTCTAGGGAAACCCCTCCTACTTTACATCTTTGCCACTTCAGTCGCACTAGGGGCATTAGTGGCACAACATGATGAATCATCAAAAGAAAGAGCAATCTATTACATTAGTCGAACACTGGTCGGCTATGAATTAAACTATTCACCCATGGAGAAAGCGTGTCTGGCAGTGGTCTTCAGTACACAAAAACTTTGACATTACATGCTCAGCCATCTAATCAAATTAATAGCAAAAATTGACCCGCTAAAATATTTGTTATCCAGAACCACTTTAACTAGTCGCATGGCTAAATGGGTCATGCTCCTAAGTGAATTTGGCATAGAGTATGTGGATCGCAAATCCATAAAGGGACAAGTCATAGTTGATCAGTTGGTCGAGGCACCCCTAGTGGATGCTTACCCTCTAGTCACGAAATTCCCAGATGAAGAAGTTTTCACAGTTTTAGAAGCACCTGCTTGGACATTGTATTTTGATGGTTCATATACTCATAATGGATCAGGCGTGGGAATTCTATTGGTTACCCCTCAAGGTGATTACATTCCAAAATCATTCAAGATAGCATTTCCATGTACCAACAACGTAGCTGAGTACGAGGCCCTCCTCACAAGCCTCTGAATTGCAAAGCAATAAAACATAACTCACTTGAGGGTCTTTGGTGATTCATTGTTGGTCATTAAGCAGGTTAATGATGAATTCCTATCAAAAGATGATAAGTTGTTACCCTATAAATGCATGGTGGATGATTTCAAGAAATATTTCACCTTCATACAATTTGACCAAATTCCTAGAGTATAGAACAAAGCAACTGATGCAATGGCTACTATTGGCTCCCTAATTGACATGCCTAAAGATCGGACAGAATGTGAGTTCCTTGTAGAACAACTTTTAATCCCAGCATATGATATCCCTGAGATTAACATGGTGTGCGACATTGTGGGTCCCACTTCCCCATGGTACCAAGATATATATGCTTATCTGCATGATAATATTCTACCCCCAAACCTCACACAAAACCAACAAAAATCCTTTATTCAACGTTCAACCCGATACATTATCATCGGTGATACACTTTATTGTCGCGGGTATGATGGAATCCTCCTTAGATGTATGAGTGAGACCGAAGCCCATACTGCACTAATGGATGTACATAGTGGTATTTGTGGGGCCCATTCAAATGGTATGGATTTGGCCAAAAGGATTCTCTGAGCTGGATATTATTGGCCTACATTACAACATGATTCTTGTGAATTAGTGAAGAGATGTCTTCCCTGCCAACAACATGTCAATTTCATTCATGCTCCAGCACAAGACCTTCAGCCCCTACTCGCACCATGGCCCTTCTCTCAATGGGGTTTTGACTTGATTGGCAAGATTTACCCACCATCTTCTGATGGCCATACATTCAAAGTTACTGCCACTGAATACTTCACCAAATGGGTGGAAGCAATGCCACTCTCACAAATCACCCATACCCAAATTTCAAAATTCATCCTTTACCATATTCTTTGCATATATGGTATTCCATCCACCATCCTATCCGATAATGGAAAACCTTTTAAATACCAAGCCATGAAAGATCTCTGTGATACCTTTCATATCCAACATTGTTGGTCAACACCTTATTACCCCCAAAGTAATGGTTAGGCAGAAACAACTAACAAGACCCTTATCCACATCCTCAAGAAGGTTGTCAATAACACTGGTTGAGATTGGCACCTCCATATTCATCCCGCCCTCTGGGCATATCGTACCTCCATCTGTACCCCTACTGGAACCACCCCCTATTCTTTAGTGTATGGTGTCGAAGCCATCTTTCCAATCGAAGTTGAGATCCCATCACTGAGAATTTCTCTAAGGAACCTTATCAGTGAGGAGGATGCTCGTGTTGCAAGAATTGCACAGCTGGAGTTACTTGATGAAAGACGAATCAAAGCCTACGATCATCTGCAAGCATATCAAAACTGCCTCAAGAGTAACTACAACAAGAAGGTTCATCCTTGATAGTTCCAAGTTGGTGATCTTATCCTTAAAGAGAACCAACGCACCCAGCAGGACCGAGATAAAAAAGGAAAATTTGAAGCAAATTGGTTGAGTCCTTATATCATAGCCGCTAAATATGGATCTGGGGCATACAGACTTGCTACCCTTGAAGGAGAGCCCTCGAAGAACCTATCAATATCATGCATCTGAAGAGGTTCTACACCTAAATCCACTTGGTAACCCCACCTGCAAAAATACAAAAATCAAAAATCAAAAAATCAAAAAAATCAAAAAATATTAAAGAGAAATAAATTCTTCCTATGGTGAAAACCACTTTTGGTGGTGCCTTCGATAAGTCCAGGTGATAAAAACCTGGTAATAGGCATTATCCGTAGAGGGCTTAATCATTATCTACCTTGTGTCCTAGTTACTTTATGACTTCATCTATTCTATCCTTACATCCCCTCCCATCCTATCCTTGGCTGCTTGGTATATTTTGATTGAGCATTGGATGATCTACCTTGGCTATCCCTCATCTTGAGCTTTTTTTTATCCCACTCTAAGCTTGTGTCATTCATTTGATTGTCAATCGGTTAGTGTCATCGCATAGGATCATCCATCATGTCGGTCTCCATCTAGATCTCATCCTATCACGTTAGTCTTCTCGCCCATTGTTGAACTACGTTGCCCCTGCGCTGTCACATAGGCAAGGTTGATTATTTGATCTGCCCTGGGGCATTCAGGTCATCCTATGATGGTCTTCCATCATCTGTCCTCATTGTCTCCTTTGTGCTCTTGTCCATGGTCGGTTGTCATTTGTCTTTTCTGAACTACGTTGCCCCTATGCTGTCACGTAGGCAAGGTTGATCTTTTGATCCACCCTCGGGGCTTTATTTTGCTTTATCTGGTTGTGTTTCATTGTCCCCCATCGGTCTCCATTAGTCCTCTTTCCACTTTATCCATGGTCTTTTCTTGAACTACAAGGGCTCTGCGCTTCCACGTAGGCAAGGCTAATATTTGATCAGCCCCCGAGCCCCTAGGTCTATAGGGTGTGTCGGTCCTTTTGTCCAGTCTTTTGCATCATGTTGTCAAGAGTACCCTTAGCTGATTCTTCACAAATAAGATCCTTTAGTGATGGAGAGTCTGATTAATGACAAATATCTTGCGTCAACTGGGTCATTTTAGTTTAGTATTCATCATTGGTCTCAATAGGATGCATCCTTCCTAACATACCACATCAACCCATCCATCTTCGTGATCCTATGGCAAAGGACATTTGTCTTTGATTATAATTTATTTTCATGCTTTTGGCTTTTGTTTACTGTTTGAGCTCCCTGTCCTCACTTATCAAAATTGTCATGATCCATCATATTATGGTGTGTTTTGATGAGTTAATGAAGGGGCATCTCTTGATCATTTCTTTTGTTGATGTCTACTCTGTCGTTCCCATGTAGTACCCACTAGGACCCTTGGGGTCCTGTGTTATGTTGGGAACATCCCTTTGTGCTTATGGTTATTCCAATACCTGGCCCGACCAAGGTCCTTGCAACTTTAGGGTGTTGGGATAACCTTGTTTGGTATGTTTGTTTCATGTAATAGATGCCAACACGCCTTGGTCTTATATATCAAGGTATTCGGTATCTTATGCTATAGCAAAAATCAATGCTCTGAAGATGGAAAATTGCATCCTTGACTACATTTCATTTCATTGCATGCACCCTTCATTCAGCCTTGTTCATAACCCATGACTTGTGATTTAGGTTGTGCAAACTTTGATTCTTCTTCCCTTGGTTTTCCTCTCGGGGTACTAATGGTTCTTGACAGGTACAGTATCACACCCATGTTACATCTATCGCCTACCCGCATTCCCATATAAGTTCTTATTGACATATAGGTTGGCATTATACACACTCATGTTTCATTCATTTTGAAGGTCACACTGTAGATACAACATATTTTATTTTTCATAGACTGATTAGATTAAGTATCTTAGTTTCATTTAGCGCATACATGTCCATATTAACATTTACATGATACATGCGTTACCATATTGTTAGATCCATCCTAATTACATTTTATACCAAATATTCATATCATCCTGCATTATAAACATTAATACATGCATAATCATCCATCCACATAAACATAAAATATCATATACATGTGCATACATGCATAATCATCCATTCACATAAAACATAAAGTATCTCATACATGTGCATACGTAAACATAATCATCCATCACATAAACCATAACCCATAATGCCAATAAGGGCTATCGCATATCATAATCAAAATAATACAATGTACATCTCATCATAATGTCTCAAGCATAATCCACTACATATCCATCATATATCATTAAATAAGGTAGAAAATATAGAGATGTAGATCACCTCTGATCTCTACTGACATATACTAAATCTTCATCATGTATCTGTCAAAAAATCGGTATCCTGTCATCTGCTCTCTGACTACTCTACTATGAGCTGCCCACATTTGATCTCTAAGGAGAGCCAGGCACTGGCCCTCTGTGTGTAGGAGTCCCCTGGTAATCATAGGTAGGAGTCCCCTGGTACCCACCATAAGGAGAAGGGGTTCACTGATAGTCACTATACCCTCAGGTACGTGTCCCTAATGATTGGGATGGTACTGGCATCTGAGGTACCTGTCTGATGTAACGCATTATGCGCTACGTTGGATCTAGAATGGCATGCTCATATGCACACCTCCAATAACTCGCCTCTTGCATATAATCATCTCTCTTCCCAACTTGATGCCTGGTGGCATTCCACTCATGACTATACCAGTCATGATCTACACTAATGGCTCTACACTCCTATCCCCATGACTCTTGTGCTAATATCAGCTACTATACCTATTATGTGGCCCTATCTCTCTCAGCCTCTGCAACTTGTAACTATGCCTATAACCCCTGTACCTTTGCCCCTGGATCACCCCTCTCAACCTGCACTGCCTGCAGTTGAACTTATGTTGTGTCCCGCTCACTCTGCAACATCTGCATCTGCACCTCTACGACATCTCTCTCCCTATGCACAACCTGTGTTGGAGCCACCGCTTTATCCTTGTCCCTCTGAAGTGTTTGAAGTCTCAACTCGGCTACATCTCGCTCTCTCCGAAGAGCTGATACCTATGACACTACTGCATCTCTCTCTCTCTGAAGAGACTGAACATGTGCCTCTGCCACCTGCCTCTTACTTTGTAACACCTGAGCACGTGCCTGTACCACATCCCTCTCTACCTCTATGGCTTGTACCTATTCATGTGTCACATCTCTCTCTGTCTGCAACACACGTATCTGCACCCTCATCTCCTCCTCTCTCTGCTGCATCAATCCCATATCTCCAACCATCTGCTCTAAATAGTACACTGTCCCTGAGCTCATCCTGCTCCCGGTGTAGCTCTACTCTCTCTCCCCATAACCACTCTAGCTGCCTCTGCAAACCCTCTATATCTCTTGCAGTCCCTACCCCAATCCATGTTGGCTCTTGCCTTGTCCTTGCTCCAACAGTTTGTCGTATCGCCTCCTTAGCCACCAAACGGTCTCTCTCCCACCTCACCGCATCCCTCTCCTCATGCTCCCTAGCCACCTCTGTTCGCAACCTCTCTACCTCTGCCTGCAATTCAACCACCTCATCTCATGCCTCATCCCTCTCCCTCAACAATCTCCTCTCCACATCTATCACCATCGTGGCTAGGTCTGAGTAATCCCTCTCGCTCCAAGCGAATCGTGTTTGTAGCTCACTCATCTCTACCTCTAATCTGATCTGCTCTGCCTCTGTTTGTCATAATTGCTGCTCACTAAGTCGCAGTCTTTCCAGGGTCCCTCTCAATACCACTGTTGGATCCTCTCCCCTAGGTGGTGTTGTCGATAGTGGTGGGATGTCATGTATCTTTGCATCAATTTTCATCTCCTATGGCTCATACCCCTCACTCTTTGTTGATGCCTCCATCTCCTCCACATCAATCACCACGGGGGCTCCCCCTCCCCCCGTCATCCTCTCCTACTCTCCACTGGCCTTGACCTCCCCCTATCTCTGTCATTGTTGCCCTCCTGTGACCACATCTGCCTCTTGTCCCTCCTACTCTCCACTGGCCTCGACCTCCTCCTGTCTATCCTGCTGTTGACCTCTTGGGGATGCACGTGCCTCCTGTCTCCTCTCTCTCTAGCCCTCTGGTCCCCTATCCTGCTACACCGCAACCCTGGCCTCATCCTCTCCCTTCTCTGATCCATCTCCTCCTCAGGCTCTACATCATCATCTCCTCCTCCTGCCTACCCTCACCGGCTCCTCAGCTGCTCTGACCGCCCCCTGTCCTCCTCTCTGTTGTCCTCCTCTCTCCTGACCTCCTCTCCACTATCCTCATGGACCCTGTCCCTCACTCTCTTCCCTCAACTGTCTCTCATCCTCTGACCTGAAACCTAGTGCCCCATCAATCGGCACCACTAGTGTAATCCATGGAGGCGGATGTCACCTAAACCATTGACCATACTGATCTGTCATCCCTATATCTCTCGGCCCCTCTCTCCTTCCTGGGTATGGCACAAACTATAGTGCCTCCAACTCCTCCCACACTGCCTCTAGATCCAACTCATCCCCCCATGGCCACTCCCGTGTCAATCATTAGAATGACACTCACCCCATGGGAATATCCTGCCTCACTCCAAACTACCTCGTCACCCGATCTGGCATGTGCAGCTCCACTACACGCGGACCTCTCCCAATGATATAACATCGGGTGAAGAAGTAACCCCTGTGTTTCTCCTCATCCTCCATCCAGTCCCTGAATCACTACAGCATATACATACACCATACTATCATCTCAACCTGCACATCATTAAATCATCTCCTCCACACATCCACATCTCTAACATTTTGATATCGCAGTATCACTCCCACCTCTGTCCCCCATCCCCAAGCCACTGCTACTCTATCATCCTGCTCTCCTGCTCTCAGCACGGCTGACCTGATCACCCCGATATGCTCCCAAGCTCACACCTATAGTAGTGTGATGTGTGTCACACTCAGCACCTCTTGATAGCATATCACATGCATATCCCTATACAACTATGCTAACATACAGGTCCCCCACACAAATTGACCTTCTCGGCCCTTGATGATGTGACTGATCACCTTGACAAACCTGAGGTGCAAGAATCGACTACTCCAGTCTGGCAGCAATATCCTGCTAATTAGCCCTGCTAGGTACAACGACAATTTCGGTACCCTGTAGGACAAGCATCTATCCATGTCCAGCTATTGCCACTGAATCGGTAGCTCATCATCACCAAACACAACTTGCACGGACTCATCCAGTGCCTCGCCCTCCATCTGACACTCGCTAATCAGGAGCCCTGTTATGGGGAGCCTCAAAATCCTCCATACGTCCTCTAGAGTCACTTTCATCTCCCCTATCAACAGATGAAACGTCGACGTCGTCGAGTCCCAATGCTATATCAATGCTATCAGCATGGCCCTATGGGCCTCAATCGTCAGATAGGATAGCATGTGGAATAGTCTTGCCTCTGCTAACATCTGATGATTTGCGCCTGTCATCGCCGCTATACATCTACTCAGTACCTCAGACCATCTCTCCTGCGTCCGCAAACTCTCAAAATCCTGCATCCATAACATGACCACTATGTCATTTTCTCCTTTCTCTCTGCGTTGTTTTTCTTCCCTTTTCCCCGGTCCCGGGATTCCCTTACCTCTCCTTTCTCTTTCCTCTTTTTTCCCTCTCTTTTCCATCTTTCCCCTTTGTCAGTCCTGTTGGATCTTGACTCAGTCCCTAGGTGTGGGCGGACCCGCCCCAGCCGTGGCAAGATCCATCCCAGCCCGAGCAGACCTGCCCAAGCTCTTGGGTGGACCCACCGGGCTACGAGTGAACCCATCCCAACCCGAGAAAACCCGCCCGAGCTCCTAGGTAAGTCCCCGGGTCGTGCGAGCGGACCCGCCCCAGATGTGGGTGAACCCGCCCGGGTACGGGCAGACCTACCCCCATCCATGGGTGGACCTGCCCAGGCATGGGTGGACCCACCCCCATGTGTGGGCGGCCCTGCCCGGGCACAAACGGATCCTCTCCTTCACGGGACCCAGTAGCCAATCCCCCCCCTTTTTTTGCCCGACACCTTGCCCTCTTTTGGGGCGTACCCAACTAACTTTTCTCTTCTCGACTGAACCCAAAATCCTAATTTTTTTCCTCTACCCATTTTTCATCCCTCCCCCCCAATGAAACCCATATTTTCAAATTTTTTTAAAACTTCAACAAAATGACAAAAATCACAAAGTTGGGTTTGGGGCTAACATAGTGTGGCACGACACACTCACTGAAGAACCGTCGTTTCTCGTCCCTCCGGTAGATAATGTTACTATCGTACTCTGGCATCATGCGCTTTCACCCTCCCCCTCTCTTCTTCTCCCTTTCTTCCTCAATTGACAGTTGTCCAAATGAGGAGAGGTAATTATTAGAATTACCCTTTATAACCTTTTTCCCTCCTTTTTACCTTTTTAAAATAAAGGGAATTTTTTCCCTTTATTTAACCAAATTTTCCCCCAACTAATCCATTCACCCTTTATCTTCCTGGAGTAGCCATTTCCACACCATATACCCGATTGACTCCATTCAAATGTCAATCTTCTCATTTTTCCATGCTCTTTCCAATGACATATACCACTCCATACTTTCGAGAAGTTGCCCAAGACCCCTTTTTCTTCCCCGTCTGCCTTCTCGAGAAAGCATACCTTACCACTCTCTCTCAATTTTCCACCATAAGCCTTTTCTTGTGAGAATGGGGCATCCCCTTTAATTTCCCTCCATTTGGGCAGCTCATACAAATTATCTCATGCTGGGGCATCTCTTTTCTGGTTGCTTCCTTTATAGAGTTATCTACATTTTATTTTCTTTGAAACCCTATTATCTTAATAGTGTTTCGAAGAGGAGAAAAATGTAGACATTCAAATTTGAACACTTTCATATGGTCAAATACGTCTCCTTATTCATCCCTTTACTCATCTACTTCATCCTCTTTGTTGATATTAATTAAATTATTCATTTAATTAATATTTCATGTCCTACATAAGATTCCTAAGGTATTTAATTTAATAAATACTTTTACCTTCTTTCCTCTCTAAATTAAATAAATATACCATTTTGTTTAATTTAGTCATATAACCTCTTGGAATTTAAATTAATTTTAATTCCTCACTTTCTCTCTCATTGTCACATCCTCCAACTTTTGCAAGTTGGCCTCTAATTCCTCTTAACCATCTAATCCTCTTCTAATCATAATTAATTTGTGGTTAGGATGTGCACACCCCTAATCATCATTAGATTCACATCCTCCATAATCTCCCACTTGCCTCTAATTTGTCATTAATTTGTCTAATCAGGTATTTGCATAACCTTAATCACTTAATTAGGTCAACCTAATCTCCACGTCATTTATGGAAGGTGTCATAAGTCATCATTATTAAAAGCTATCTCCTTTTGGAGAAGGCACCCCTTGCCCCATGTGAATTTTTAATTCACATTTAATCCCCCAATGCATTTCAAAGAATTTTAATTTTTTTCTCTCATTCCCATGTGGATATTTGAGGAATTTTTAATTCCTCACATGTCCTCTCACCCACATGGGGACAAGGACCTCCTTTACGAGGAGATATTGTCCAAATCCCAAAGTACTATGTAGTACCTCCATGTCATGTCCACATCATCTTTTTGAAGCCACTTCACATGCCACATGTCAAGATGTGAGGGCTTGTGAGCTCTCAACTCACCATAGCCCTACATCTTGGCCATGTTGGCTTAATCCCAACCATCCATTTCTCTAGAGAATTTTGAATTCTCTAGAGAATTTTGAATTCTCTATAAATACCCCCTCTTTTCTCTTATTTTGGGGGAGATCATTATGCTAACCAAACTCTTGCAAATTTTTCATTTGAGTCATACTTAGCCAAAATTTCTCATTTTCTTGCACTCACCATAGCATTTGCATCCCTTGTTATTCAACTTCAACCATCTTGCATCCTCATTATCCACCATCAAAGGAGCATACAACATCAAAGATCGAAAAGCCAACCAAAGGACAGTTTGACAAGGTGAAATCTTTCATTTTGCTTTGTTAAATTAAATGATTGCCCAATCTTGAGGTGTAGGGTGTTTATATTTTTTGTTTACACTCTTTTGTTTGCTGCTCGTTTTTTAACATATATTTTCACGCGTTCACAGTAATTAATTCTAAATGTAATGAACATGTGAGGACATCCATTGTGAGTTCCTGAATAATAGAGGCACATGGGGCGCCACATGGTAAGGTCACACTCACTTTGAGTTCAGTTAACTATTCAAAGTAACAAATAACACTTATGAGTGCAAGTAAAGATCCTAAGAGTTAGGGTTTGATGTTTGCATGCATGAAGTTCGGTTCAATTCAGTTCAAAATTAGTTTAGTTTAGTTTAGTTCAGTTCAGTTCAGTTATGGTTTAGTTGTTTTCAGTTAGTTTTAGTTATATGCTAGTTAACTTTAGTTAACTTGGAATGCATGGCTAATAACTTGAAGTTGTATGATAGATAACAGGGACTACCTCCAATTAACAAGAGATGACCATTCTTGCATGAATGGTGTTGAGTAAATGTTTCAATTAACAAGAAATGACTTCGACCCAACTTTGCCACCCAAGTTGGCTTCTTGTAATTAACTCCCTTGAATGATAAAATATATCCGAAGGCTCAGCTAAGTAGGATTACTTTTGGGCACCATCTTTGAGGAGGAGCTTTGGAATTATCACCGAAGTGAAGGATGAGTTGTAGCTTCAGTTTAGGATGCCCAAATGGATGAAGCACATGTTCTAAGCTTTAGTTTTCATAGAAGAACTCAACTTGAAGCAATATGGTGTACCTTTTCTAGGGCTTGGGCTTGGGCATTATAATTGTCACCTTTTTGGAGATCACAAGATTGCTTATTGCCTCTATATCTCATTCAATTTGAAGAGATTTTTCATAATTGTTATTGCAGGTGTGGAGAAGATTGGCTAAGGAAAAGGAGGCATTCTCAAGCAAGAATTAATGCTATTGTAATTCAGAGATTGAATAATAGAATAATTCTTGGTGGAGTTTTTTTCTGAAAGGGTTTCTCCACAATACATCTTGTGTAATTTTTCTAATATCCTATATAATTCTTCTATCAACTTATGTCTACATTCTACAACAGTAAAATAGATTAATCAAGATAATCACCCACAAATAATATATGTAACAAAGGAAAAGCTTATTTAGATCAGCAATATTAAATTTTTACAGAGTATTAACATAAGAAAATGCCTCATTTTTCAACATTCTAGTCATCGGGTATGTCCTGAGGCTCCCCAAACTGGCTCTACACGCGGCCTGGTAGGTATTGCTCAATCATAATGTGCTCATGACCCTGCATCAACCAGACCTGTTGAGCAAAAAATAGTTGCTAGGCATCGTCATACCATGCAAGCCATCCAAGATATGGTTGCCATGTGAATGCTCTCATGTCATCAATGACCCTCCTCCAATGAGGGATGTCGACTTGTCCTATAAATTTGAAAGAAACTCCTCCCCTGTACCTCCAAACGACTAGGTCATCTAGCTCCATATCAACTGCTACAACTCATGGGTAGAGCACGGTGATATTCTCCCAAGCCCAGATGTGGAGAAGTGTGACTCCAACCCTGATGGATTTGTCGTCGTCGTATGCAAACTCATGCAAATCTCGATACAAAGAGGCCAACAGTACTGGCCCCACGCAAAGCTATCTGCTCCCAAGCAAGCCCCCATCCAGGACTGAAATATCTACCTCGCCGATCTGGTGCAACGAGACCTGAAATGATGGCTACTATGACCAAGCGAAAAGGAGACACAATGACCCTATAACACTCTAGCTCGATCTGGACCTCTAAAAAGATGATCTCATCAAGGCCCATCACATCATAGCACGCGTCCCTCCTGACATCCACATCATAAATAACACACTCTTCATGGATGGGCAATCGAAGTATACGCCACACGTCCTTCAGTGTCACTGTGGCCATGCCTATGGGGAAGTGGAAGGAGGATCACTCACTGTGCCATCACTTTGCGAGTGTTGTCATCATGCCCAAATGAGTCCTCATTGGAAGTGCATATGTAATGTACTAGAGGCCAATTTCCCCCAAGTGCTCTTGAAGTGGCTCATGCATGCCAACCAATTTGCTAAGTATGGAGGATCTGTGCTCATGTGAATGAAGAATCTTTGCCTCTTCCTACATCAGGAAAGTCACTACATTAAGTTTCACAAAAAATCATGATCTTGATTTTCCCCAGCATGCCTGAAATAGCATATGCGTCACTGTTTGCAGGTGCGACATAGTTTGAAAGTTCCAAACTGCATCGCTAGGAGCCCTAAACTCTCAAACTCCACTGTCGCGGCATAGTTTGAAGTGTGACTCAGTTTAAGCCTAAAACCTAAATTTCAAAGTGGCCCGTCGCAGTGTAGTTCTCACATGCAGTCCAATTTGGAGTTTGAACCCTAACTCCAAACTATGACACAGTGTCACTATTTTTTACTGTGGCATAGTTTGAGGCCACATGGCATTGAAACAAAGTTTGAAGCGGCACTATATTGAACCGCTGGGCTAAACATAACTTCCTAAGCTAATAAATATGGATGAGAATTGAAAAACGAGGTCAAATCAAGTTGACTCACCGGAGGTCCAATGCCAGGCAGCCTCTAGTATACTTGTACTCGGTCCAAAATGTGTCGCAAAAGTGGTCATTGCACCATCTCTCGAAGGGGTTAGAGCTCAAAATTGTAGAATCTCAAAAGGCTATGTGTGCAAATGAACTAGAAGTGGCCCCCCAAGGCCTATTTAAGTTTGAAAAATAGGGTTTTTTGACCCCATTTAGCCATCCAACTAGGGTTTTGGACCCTCAATCCTGTTTTCACCCAACCGTGGGTCGTTTTGCATCCTTTTGTCACATTTTTTGTGCATTTTTTTGGCATTGTGGAGCCTTTCTAGACCCATCAGGCACCTTTTCCTCTTTTTTCATGAGTTCACCCAAAAATCAAAATTTTCATCTAATCTCTTAAGGGGGTAGTATATCAGCATATTTTCTCCTACCAAGGCAGCAGTGGGGCAATTTAAAAAATTGAAAATTTTGTGACTTTTGATCAAGACATGTTTATTCTTTGAACCAACACAACAACTACTTTGCTTCAAAGAGGGGAAAAATGTAGACATGGAAAATATACCAACACACTTGATCCGGATTTACTAACATCGTTTCATCCTGAATCATTTTCTTAGCTAATTATCTCCTTTCATCCCTTAATTGAGTAAATCAGTTTTATCTAATTAAGCTGTCATCTTCCTGTTAATTAAATTAATCAATCTGATCTAATTAACCCTATATCTCTATTTAATTAAATAATTCATTTTATATAATTAAGTCCTAAAGTCTTCTTATTAAATTAAATAAATTAAACCTTATTTGATTTAATCTAACATCACCCATCTTTAATTAAATAAATCAAAATATTTTATTTAATTAAATCTAAATCATATTCTTCTCAAGTATGATTTAAATCAATCCAAAAATCAAAATCAAATTGTCACATCATCTAAATCCCCTATTAAATTAATTAAATCCTGATTAATTTAATCCTAATCACCTGAATCCTCTAGATTTTGCAACTTGCACCAATAAATCATTTCTTTGATTTATTAATTCCCTAATTACTTTCAAAATGACATTAAAAAGGGAATATTCCTCCAAGTTTGAAAATCCCTCCAATTAGATTTGTCCTTCCAACAAGACATTCATTTCCTCTTACATGTCCTTGTGTATTGAGCTAAGTGGCATTTAATTCATTCATTTCTCCCTCCAACAAATCATTTCACAATTTTAAAATTCCACCTAATATCATTTATTGTGCACATTCATTAAAATGTGCTCAAGCTTCCTCCATTCACATCTTGACAAGTGACACTTGCCCATTGGATGTTGAATGATCCCACATTGCTTCATTTTGTTCATTCCTCCATCTTGTCTTTCTATAAATATAAGGTTTTCCTTCTCATTTGGGATCCGCAACTTAGAGCAAAGTTTTTGATTTAAGTAAAAACAGGTTTTGAAGGGACCTGAAACCCTTTACAGTAAAAAACAAGGCTGCAAAAAGAACAACTTGTAGCCAGCCAAAAACCAGCCCCCAAACAAGACCCATCAAGATTTACATTTAAAACTACTCTTGTGGGAACGAAGAGTCATGTCAATAGAAGGACTAGATGATTTTTTCTTGCCCTTAACAGTAATCTAGCCTTCTTCCACACGCGTTGCCTTATCATGACAGGCCAACTCACAATTTTCCTGAAGATGAATGCCTGCAACCTTTGACTCGGAGTTTTCATCACTATTCCTTTGTGGAGGCATAGCCTTATTTGAAGAGCCACCATAATTGGTCATCGTGGCACTAACACCAAAAGTGGCAGCCTAAGATCTAATCCATTGCTCAAAAGGGGAAGCCTCAGCAACCCCACCATTTGGGACATCCGGAGGGGATTCCCCAAGACCCTGAGAATCCAAAACAACAACCTCAAAAAAACTCCTATGTTGATCAAATTTCTTCTCAACTATATAATGCTGCTGAGAAACTCCTTTCCACCATATAGTCGTCATAGCTTTTTTCTTGAATCTGCATTGTGTAGCAACATGACCTATTTTAAAACATATTCTACATCGGAAGAGAATCCCTTCATAGTCCAAAGCTTGGATCTAAGAACACTTAGAAGATTTAAGTAAAACCTCAGCAAGTGACCCTTTTGAAACATCTATTTCAACCAGTATGCAAGCAAAGGTGGAATGAAAAATGTCAGAAGATTCATCATCCACCAACAAAAAATCACCAAGGGCATCACCCACTTCCTCCAGAAGGGGGTCATTCCAAAGGTGGAGGGGAAGATTAAGCAACCACACCCAAATCGGGATCTTGTTGAAAGTTTCAGAAGCAGGGTTAAAATTTGAATGCCAAGGCTTAATCATCAACAAATATTTGTCCTCCCAGCTAAAAAAATTGTCACATAAAATTATATTTCTATCCTAAGCATTGTCAAACTTAGCTACAAAAAACCCCTTAGCCATGGAGAAAATATGAACTTTACCAAAAATTAGAGGCTCCCATTCATTAGAGATCCAGGAATGCAGCTGAGGGAGGTTAGGCCAGAAACCCCTAAACCTACAAATCACCCCACGAGCAGAGAACTCAAAAACATTCTCATCTATTTCCTCAACTATCTCATCCTTCAGCTTCACTGAGATGGCATTGGCAACCAGGATAAACCTGCCAGTCAGCAGCCTCCCATGCTGGAATCCCGTAGCCAACCCCTTTTCTTGTGCCATAGGGTCATTACCCTTAACCCGCCCCCTGCCAGATCCCGTCGCACAGGGGACACCATTCTCCGTCGTCGCACGGGGGATTCTATTCACTGCGGGCTCAAACAACACAAACGAAGAGCCTCTACCGCCCAGATCACCACCATCACCATTAACACCCACTTCAACAACCTGGAACGCGATAGGTTTTCCATCCATGCACGTAGACATTATTTCCTCTTTTTACTTAATGTTCGCAACTTAGAGAAAAGTTACTATCTTCACATTTAGAGAAATTTCATCAATTTCCATAGCATTTTTCCGTTATCATAGCTAGGTTATTGTAGATTTTATCAAGGAATCACATTGTTCTTCATTACCAAGTGGATCAATCTTCATCAAGATCATCAAGCTTGTAAAGGAGTTGGGAAAAGGCCAATTTCCACATCAAATTGGTACCAATTACCCCATGGGATTGAGAGTTTGCATGTTTAAATAGGATTTCATTGATTTTCTTGTTTTGTTCTTCATTCTCCTTCCTATTTTGAATATTGTAGATGAATTTCATGAGGAATCTTAGTTCTAACTTGCATATGGATCTAATATTGTGTTTTTTTTCTATGTTTGTGTTGTCAATTAGATTTTCACCCTGTTGAATGCAATATTTAGCAATCTATTGAAACATGGAAACCTTCTTCAGATGTGGGTGATTTGAATGAAGAAGGAATCTCCAGAGTGAGCCGGTTCTCCGAATGATTAATTTTATTCTAAGATATTCTAAGGGAAAAGGGATAAAAGGATGACTAATTAAAACTTAAATCTAACTGGTATTTCACTTGAAGTTATGAAATTCAAACATTGACACTCACAACAGCTTTCCTATCACAATGAATCTCACAATCCCACTGGCACATACTTCCATGAGTATTTTGCATGAAGATTCTTAAATGAAATACAATAGGCAAGCTGAAACTATGCAATTCTGAAACATAACTTACAACAACAAGACATAAAAGGATTCTGACTTGAACCACAAGGACATCAAATTGCTATTATAAAACTAAGATAGAAATGAGAAGGAGAATTCTGTCATTTTATTAAAACTGAAAGAGTGAATAATTCTGAACTGAGTACAAAAGGGTTCACAAGCTCAAAAAATGTGTATGAGCAGGAACTGAAATCTGAACTGGTAGGGCTCGAAGACTAAGTCTTTTTCAAAAATATATCTCTAAGAAACCCTAATCTGAGCTCACAAAGAAGCTCAAGGAAAAAAGCTTCCAACTATCTCAAAAATTGCATAAAAGCATAAAAAAGCATACTGATTTTATGATCAAACTGTCAAGCCTCTAAAAATAGGTTGAATCCGCTTTAAAAGCCAAAAAAACACCTTATCTCTCCAAGATGAGACCCAAATCCAACCAAGAGGAAAATTCAACAATAATCTACTAAAAATAGCAAGAAATCATAAAACAATTTATAAGAGATTGCTTTACGATTCTGCTTTATAGGATTGCAAGTTTTATAATTTATCTATTTTTGCAATAGAAGATTGGAAAATATTTTGCAAAAAGAAATACGTCTTATTTCTCCATTACAATGAATTGATTTTTCTTAAAAAATCATAAAAATATCAGTGTATATTACTCTCTCATGAATATATCCAATTGATTTCTCTAAAATCAATTAAAACAAAACCCTAAGTAGAGTGATATTAACTTAGGTCATAAGATATTTACCATTATACCCTCATTGTTTTCTCATAAAAACAATAAAGCTAGGATACTCAAGGTTCTAATTTTCTTTAAGGCACAAATGTGAATGTAACTCAAGCCTTAAAGACTTCAAACATAGTCAACCTAGGCATTTGAAATCGCCCCCCTCTAATATTAAACTTCATACTTTCAAATAAATCATAATACAAAGCCACCATAATTCAAATTTCCCCATGTGCTATTGAAAAACATGAATATTCTAGACAATTATGATATAGGATCGAATTAGGGCATGAACAAAAGAAGTCAAACCCTAAAATCATTTCATTTGCACTCATCACTTGGAAAAAAATTGAGCTCTACCTGAGAGAGCACGCCACCATGATGGCTCAGTCTGAGAATCTACATGCTTGAAAGTCTTCACTTTCGCCTTCAGATAGCTGAACTCTTTAATGGGTAAGCTCAATTTTTGTAGTATTGTAGTTCTTTTACTTTATTGAAAGAACAAAAAGAGCCATAAGGCCGCGGCCTGCTCATGGTTGTTTTCTGATTTCCTTTCTCTTTTTGTGCTTTGCTCTTCTTGGCCGATATGAGCTATCACTCGAGCTTTGTCTAAAGTTTTCATGAAAGAACTTGCTCGAGGGTTATCTTTCTCCTTCTACATGAGGTGAACTTCTTGATCCATAACTTCTGTGACTTTAGCCGCAGCTAAGACGGTATCTAATGCATTTCTTTTATTTCCTGTACTCACTTAAAAGAGCTCGAGCCATGAGCTTGAGTTCTGCACCTTCCTCTAACTGCCATTGTGAAAGCCTTTTAAGCTTGGAGACTATGGTGAGCGTTCTGGCCGCGGCTAGTGTGTTCCTCAGCGAGCATGAAATGGTGAGTTACATTTAAAGCATATACTCTCTCCTTCAGAAATCTCAAAAACCTTCACTTAAGATTCTATGGCCATGTACAAGCCGCAACATGTGTTTCATAGAAAGCATTCTTTAGAGGTTTTGGGCTCGACCCAAAATAGGAAACTCACCTTCTTGTATATTTGAGGGAAAACCCGCATATGGGTATCATGAGGATTGACTAAAAACTATATTTTCCTTATCCTGAAGCTCGACCCACCAAAGGAAACTCTCATTTTGTATTTTTTGAAATAAAACCAGACATGGACATCTGTTATTTTGAAGAAAAACTCAATCATTATTATTTACCTCTATTTTCCTTTGTTTCATATAAAAACCTCATATGGGTTATCTGGAAATGGTGAAAATCTATGCGCTTACTTGAAACCCCAATGTGAGTATTTGCATGTCTGTTGTATTATTTGCTTTTAGAAACAAAACCCCATGTGGGTGTATGGAGAACAAAATATATTCATTGTACATTCAATTTATAAGCTCGACCCCTAATGGCTAGTGCTTACTTTGATATTCTGTTGAAAAGAAACTCACATGGGTAAGCTTGAAATATATCTGTTTTGTCTTTAATATTCATATGAAAATTAGCTCGACCCATTATTTCTTTTGCACTTTCAGTTGCAAAACTTGGACATGGCATTTGTTACTAAAATTGGGCTCGACCCCTCTCTTATTTCTACACTTTATGTGAAATCCCCACCATGTAACTCATTTGTGATATGAAAAGTCTTCTTACATCTGCACTTTTCAATAATTGTGTAAAATCTGAGCTTCTTTTAGCATCATTCAGCGTATAAGTGTTTAGAAACCTAGAAAATCTGTGTCATTCCATTACACAGGTATAACACCATATGATAAAACTGAAAGCTTATTTAGAACCCTCTTATATCTGCATTTTGCTTGCAACTTGTAGAGTTATCCCCGTACTCCTGCATTTGTCTCTATGTGAAGAAAAGAATCACAGGTTCATGAATGTTGGAAATGTATATGCTATTTGCATTACTTACATGTAGACTTCATGTAGTTTTTCTTGAGACAGAACTTGTCATGGCTTCAAAATGATAAAGAAGCCTGAACATAACAAACCCACATGAATTTGTTGAAACTTTCATGCTCTTGACTAGTTGATATAATTGTCTTCCTTCTTCAACTAAACTGGAACATCCAAAAGCACCTTTGTCACTTCCTTGGTATTCTGGAACATTTGATTATTCTGAAATGGCCTTTACCAACTGTATCTCCCTGCACACTGCATTCGATGAAAGCTCACATGTTTAATCTTACAGAAAACTCTTGCCTTTTGTCCTTGTATTTATGCAGAGATTTTAATTGGAACCTTGGAATTCTTTGGACTCCATTTACTTGACTGTTCCTGTGCATAACTAACACCTCAGAAACACCTTCTGGAATGAAACTGTTATCATTTCTTGTCATTCTGGAACAATCATTCCTCACCTTGTAATTCTTAATGCTGCATTTACTTGTCAACCAAATTGGAAGTGACTGTTCATTTATTATTTGAATGCAGTGTCTGTCATTCACACTCTTGGGCTTCAGCCTGGCACTCTTCATGCATTTTTATGCTCCATCTAACAATCTATTCCGTAAATCTATTCTCCTCTGTGATGAAAATTGAAACAAAACTCTTCATTAAGGCATAATGTATGCCTGTTCACTATCCTTGGCTATGAGAAAAACACTGATGAACTGAAACCTTGCATGACATATGATCATGATGAACAAATAACACTGCATAAAAGAACGTGAACCATACGAGAATGTTTGGTATAAATGAACTCAGTTAGATGATTGAGCGAATTAAACTCACTGTTCACTTGTATCTTTTAGAAAGTATCCACCTGATCGTTATGAATGCACAGTTGGTTTAGTAGCTTGATAGATAACTATGCTTAAATCTTTCATCTGTATCTCATTTCTTTTGATGAATATGATGATGTAATCTTTTAATCAGCCCATTTATAATGAATAAGGGTAGCATGTCGAGCTCTACCCTTGTGGGAGCCCATTTTCCTCCACATGCTTGGTCTTCAAATAATGATCAGCTTCATGACTTTACCTATACCTGCACAAGGAAACAAACAATGTTAGCATAAAAACAAGATACAATGATCATATTGTTGTTTCTCCTTCAGCTCATTTCTTATGTACTTTCCGTGATTGTTTCAATGTATGATTGATAGTAGGCTGCATTATTGCTGGTGACTCATATAGGTTTCTTCATAGTCGGAGCCACTAACATCCCCCTCTTTTCTCTTACAGGTCAACAGAGGCGTCGACCATCGATAATCAGGCAATGATGATTATGTCGTTACTTATATGATTTATTCTTTCGCATCTTCCATAGTGTAGTGTACTATTAATGGTGCATTGTGACAGTCACATCCACGGCTTGTGTGGATATTTGATTTCATCTTATGCTTTTCATTTCGAAAAGAAAAATGCATTTCAATGCAATGTTGTAATATCATTTGGATTCTTGCAATCAAATGAAGCTATGTAAATATGAATCTTTTCATGAAATAAATGAAAGCATTTAAAAAGGATTTGTTGTTTATATGCTCAATTTTGTACTTCATTTAATTTTGGAATATTTGAATAGCACACTGAAAATCAGTTGTCTCTTCTTAATGTGCAACTGTCACTTAATGAATAATGAACATGATGTAAACAACACTAAACATAATCTGCAATTTCACCTTAAGATATAATAATGTTCAGCCAGCTCCACCAATCGAGCTGTGGCAAAAAATTGGTAACAGTTTGTGTAGGTTTAGGATTGGGGTTCACAATGATAAAAAATAATCCTTAAAATTTGTAGGTGCCAAACCCTAATCTCTACACTATAACATCATTCAAATCCAGGGATGGTGATGAATCCCACCCATAATGGGTGTCTCTTGAATCAAAGGAAATCATCTAAATTTACTTATGGGTCACCATTAATGTGATTTGATAGAGAAAATAGAGAAGTGGGTCATCAATGCATCAAAACCTTTAAAATAATCTCTTCATAATTTTTTAAACATTTGGATGCCCATGTATTAGATTTTTGAACCCTTGATAAAGGCAAAGTAGGATCATCAAAGTATTAGGCCACCACTTACCCATCAAACTATCAAACTTGGGAGAGAAGCATGAAATCCTTTGATGTATCAACATACATATTTCATGCTCAAGATTTTTCAAGTAATCAATCCATCAAGATCTCATTGAATCACATACTTATTGGACCAAGCACATGTGCATGTCCACCTCTAATGTCCTAAAAAATCACTTTAACATTGGACATCAAGCCTCTATGGAACAACATGCCAATGGGATGGGGAGATGTGATACACTGATAGTCTGAAAGTATTATGACATTGGAAAATAATAGGGGGAGCTCCAAGGCATTAAGGATAGAAGGTAATTGATGAATGGATGGGAAAAACCTTAAAATTCTAAAAGAGAAGAATTTTGGAGTGAATTAACGAAAGATTTTGGAGGATCTAACTTTCATAAAATACTAGTAGAATTTGACAAATAAATGACTATGTGACTAAAACTTTTAGTCATCACAATTAAAAATGACTAAATTCTAATATTTTTTGCAACACAGCTATAAATGACTAATTTGATCTTGGGGTAAAAAATATAACTAAATAATTAGTCACACAAATAAAAATTTGACAATATGATATTAAAGTGAGTCATGCAAAGTTAAAAGTTTAAGGAAAGACTCACGTTGAAAAGCAAAGAGAAGTTAAACTTGAGATGGGTGCCAAAAATGTGGGCGCGAAAAAGGGAGGAAGAGAGAAAGCAAAACTAAGAAAGCCCATGCTAAGGAGGGGCTCTAGGGTTTGTACAACTGCATGGATGAAGGTTGAGTAAAAGTAGCTAACAAGGATGACCAAGAATAAAAGGAGCGTGCAGTGAGTGAACTATTCATCATCTATAGTCCCACGTGAAGGAGCTTGACAAATTTCAACTTACATTCAAAGCCCAAAAACTATAGTTTCTAAATGGTACGCCCTTTATATTTATGAATCATCTATTTTATGAAGATCTAGAAGGTTTTTGTTAACCTTTAGCAACAAATCTTTGAGATATTTTGAAAAATAGATAGTGGTTTATGGTTTAAACTATATGCATTGTGAAAATAAGAAAAGAGAAATATGTGTTTAAGGGATTTAGATACGGGAAAAACCATAGGAAACCCTAAAACTAAGTAACATGGAAGTTACATTTTGGTTGATGAATAAATAAGAACCCAAATAAAGGTTAGTATAATCAAATCCTCCATCCATGGTTGTTGGTATCATGAGAGTATCAAATGCATTATGAATAAATCGCATGAAAGGAAAATACTAGGATTTGAAACCCTCACAAGTTGCAACATGCTACAGGAGCAACTTGAGGATCATATGGTTTGGGGCAGTTAAAAGATGAAAGACAGAGATGTTTTCAAAGCCTAGGCAGTATGGTTTTAAGGGTAATGTCAAGACAAGGACACATACATAGTCACAAAGCCGGGAGAAAGGACAATCATACTTAAAGACCACATAACATTCATCATGCATATAGGATAGTGCTAATGAAGAGAACAAATAACATGATGTGGGGCAGGTCTGATTTTATGAGGCTTTCAATAGACAAGAATAATGATGAGATAGATACTGGAATTTAGAGGACAAACATCTAGAAGGGTGGCATTCATTTACAAAGAAGGAAATGATTGTTGTTTTATGAAGACCTTTATTGAGACCCTTTATTGGAAACTAATGACTATGCAACATATCATAATACAATGCATAAAGTGCCAGTGATTTGTGTTAATGACAGTCCAAGGCAGTTCTTTAGGCATGATAGTCCCAATAAAGAATACAATGGTTAACCATAATACAAAAGGGGAATAAAAAGTCCTTAACAATCACAATCAAAAGTTTGAGTTTAAAGGATAGTCAACAATGGAAATTAGGACAGACATATAGCAAATAGACAATGGTAGTCAAGAGAGGTTTGTGCTAAGTAAGGGGTCATTCCCATCAAGATAGTTATAAACAAGACAATACTAGAAGGAAATCAACCTCATTAGGGTAGTCCATTAAAAGGAAACAATCAGATTCAAACTTTAAAATACAAAGCAAGACCTTTGAAGACGGACAATGAGAGGATCCTCAAGCACGGTCACCAAAAGGTAGCAGTCCTCAAGGTTTATAACAAAGCTATTGTAAAGAATTAATTGAGGACATTCAATGATGCTATTATAGGATTTTCACACTAAATATAGTCAACATGTGGTGAGGATAATTGATAGTTAGCTCAATGCAAGGGGTTTCAAGTGTATGATGACAGTGAAGGGGGTATATGAAAACTAGCTAACAAATGGTGACTGTCAGAAGTTTATAGGGTAGTCCATTAATGTTGGAATAAGATGATTTCAACAGTAGTATAAATCATTATTTGATGGATTGATGAGTATCTAGATAACAGTTTGAAATTGCTTAACATTTGTAATTTTTTGGATACTAAGACCTCAAAGCTTGAATATTCAAACTCTCAGTGCAATATGTATTGCATCTATTAATTTTCTCTTGGGGAGTCCACCATCTAACAAAGCATTTTGTGCCAAGGAAAGCCTGCAAGAGTTGATAGAAGAAACATTCAATAGTCCAAAGATGCATAGTTTATGGGCATAGGGGCAGATTAGTGACCACCATGCATAAATGAGAGAGGACAACAGTCAAGTCTTGATGAATCTCATAAAGTATGACAATCCTAGGAACATCACACAAGGTCAAAAAGGAATTGGTCATAGCAATGAAAAGACGGAGGGCAGTTAGATCAATGGAGGATAGTCCTATCATTTGTGCAAAGGCTTGAAGAGTAAAGGTCACATGATAGGTTTTGAGCATTAGGTAATGTTGCAAATAAATTGATGGCAACCAAAGGTATTGACCAAGGAGGACATTCTTGAACATCAAAGAGGGACAATCATAGTTTACAATGGACAACAAAGTGAGAGCCCCAAAGAATGTGAAGGATAGTAATATCACTTTATCATGCTAAGAGTCATTGATAAGATTGTCATCACAAAGATCAATGCACAAAATGCGAAGGACAATGATCTTGAGGTTGAGAAAGCAATCTTTGACAATGATAATAACAGTCATATGGTGGCATAGTTTTGTGAAGAGGTAGATTTTCCCAGGTCAATAGTCCATAGAACCTAATGATAGCCAAAAGTATAGAGGGTAGAGCTTGTTAAAGGAGATCATAGTGACAATAAAAGCTACCATCAAAGGGTATCAATGGTTGTGGTGCATAGAGAAAATAAAGGGACAGTCATAAATATCATTCTAATGCAAAAGTACAAATGGAAAATGTAGGGTAGCAGTCAAATCATTTATAATTGTGATACAACTTCACACTATGAACCAAATTGAATGTCATGTGTGAACAGTCATTAATGAACTATGATTTATCCTTCCTTGCACCTTGAAAATCTTTTTGACATATAAAGGCGAGTTTTGATATATGAAGGCAGCCCAATCAAATACATAAGAGAACAAAGGCATGACACACAGTCAAAAGTAGGTGCAAAGGGTAGATTATCACCATGAATGTGAGCAGTAAGGAGACTATCAAAGAAGGGGCAATGAATCACAAGATGACAGTGCCATGAACAAATCCTTATGATTTTCTTGAACATTGCACCAAACTATCAAGTAAACAATCCTTATGAGACTATTTGCAAGGGAAAAATTTGTGATTAAGAAGGGTAGTCACAAGGGTAGTTTAATATGAAAATGTTTTAAAAAAATTGAAGAAATAATTTTTTGTACTTTCAGTTGTCTTCCTTGTTTAATTAGTTTAATGTGCTATTTTTCATAAGAAACAATATTTCAAAATCCCTCGAATTTTACTTTTCATATAATTAGTTTAATGGGTTTATAACATCTAAAGTTTGTTACACTAGCTCAAGTAGATCTAAAGTACTAAAGAGGCAAATAACTTTGAGGCAGTTATTTTATATGTAGATTATTAAAGGAAAGGTTATTCTAACCCAATTAAATTGAAACTTGAAGAATAACAAATAATAATATCTAAGTTTTTTTCTCTATGATCATATTAATGGTTTCAAATTTAAGTTTGAAAGGTATGATCTTATATAGTGTACATTTTTGATATATTGAAAGTTTACTTGAATTACCTGACCTTTGTCATAAAGAATAGCTTCTATGTTGGAAAGTTTGATGGCATTTGCAATACCAACATCCAACTTCTTGGTGATTCGTCATTTCTTTTCCAACTGATTCATGTGGTTTTATATGCTCTTAAGTTGCTAATCTAGCTCCTTGTTCATCTTAATGGAATATAAGTTGCTTGACATTGTCACAACTAGAGAGATGATATTCAATATATAGTTGATTCTAATTCTTGTACTTGAGGTTGGGAAGGTACCAAAGATCTCCAAAGGTTTGAATGCCTTTATGAAAAAAGTTGTGGCCTTTAAGTGATGCAGACCAAGATCATGGACCCAATGAAAGGTTGATGATCCAAGCAACATAACAAAATGTATCCAAAGAATCTCTCTGCCTTTGCATACATGAATTATGGCTTTATATAGTAGTGATCCTACATAGTGTTAGTGTATCTATCTAGTGTTGTAAAAAAGAGTAAATCTAGCAGTTCTAATGCTGAAAATAAAATGTAAACTATGAAAGCTCATAAAAGAAGTCTATGAAGATAGCACCATCCCCCACAATGGTGCTAAAAATGTAGAGTCTAAACTAATGTATTGTAAACTTGGTAGAACCTACACAATTTAGAGGTATATGTGACTGAATAGTCCACTCAACATTGCAAAGACTACATTAAAATGTCAACCCAAGGTTTGTAAACTTGTGATGGTGCTACATTGTATGTGCCTTTAGAGAATCAAGGCTAGGTCTAAGTTATCCTATTCAAGACATTCTACTTGCCAAAAATTCACATAATTACAAAATAGTAAAAGAAACAAACTAGCACTAATGGCTATAGGTGCCTACAACTTAACCTGTAACTGAACTACTACTAATAAAGTATTATTGTATCAACTCCAAATTGATCAAAACTAACAACTCAACTAATTCTAACCTCTAGAGTACTATTGGTTAACCAAATGCATGTATGTTCATGAACATTCATTATTAATTAATCAAAGTATGAGATTCTAATTTAACTTACATGTAATGAACATGAAGTAATGATAAACAAAAAACAACTACCGAACAAAAATAAACAACTATAAATGAAGTGAAGAACAGTTACCTTGAGTGGCCTGCTCAAGTGGTTGTTCTTACTTAACTAAAACCAAATCTACTATCAAATTATATGCATCCATGTGAAATTGAACTTCATTCATTGCATATCACAAAAGATTATACAAAATCTTCTTCATAGATTGTATTCAATGAAAACCATTCTAAATAACCATCATGTATGTAGATAACTGAAACTAAAAAACAACTGATAACAAAATACTGAAATCAACTCACTAATCTAAGGACTCAACCACAGGCTATATACAAGCATGGGCGAGTCTTATTTTAAAAAACAACTAACTACAATCATTAACTTCCTCTCCTAAATATCAAAGCATATATTTAAGATTGAATTGTTCAAACTATAACTAAAAAGAAAGAAGAGTCCTAATAGAACTAAATCTCTGTGAAACAAATTTGCATGTAAAACACACAAACAATTATGAAGAATCCTATTAACAAAAGAGTTCTTCTTTTCCAACGCTTTATTAACTTGTCATAATGATGCACGTTCAACTCCATCAGGTGTCTTCATACAATAGTTATTGCATTCAGTTTGATCTAGCACTTCCCCTGATTCGTTGTCCCAGTCTTCCTTTTGCTTCGGGTTATAGCTTCAGTTGTTATGACTACATTTTCTCCTTAGCTACAAAAGATTAATCCACAAAACATGTGCACAAAACTAACTACCATAATTAATCACAGATTCCATCCACATTTCATACATACTTACATATAAACTATGCAATACTATTATGTCATAACCATACTTCCATTACTATGATTTAGGTCTAAGGCTATATAATAAGTATGCAAAGATAGCATAATATAGAAGTATTATCTGAAAAGTATATCTAAAAGTGTTTGAAAGTATGCATGAAAGTAACAAAAAATAGACTAATAATTGAACCCATCACACCATATCTACTCCAACAAGGGTTATACAAACCACAACCATGGCTTGGGTACCAAATAAAAGGAAACATGCATCCACCCAAGATAATTTCCACATAACCCAAATAGAGAAATCTATGCAAACAAGTATTCAGAATCCATATGCAAAAGAATAGACAACATACCATCAAAGATGACACAATATATACCTTGAGAAAACCCTCAAGAAGGAAAAACCTAGCCTCCAAAAGTATTCATCATTCATATATTATTCAACAATAGACATTACAATACATCTTCAGAGTCCTCCACGAACACCTTTGAAATGTCAAACCCTCTACAAACACTTCATGTGAACAAGCATGTAATCACACATCCCTTGCCATGCTTCAACCCTCACAAATGCTAACAAGAGCTCACCTACCAACTGGGTGATCCCACAAAACTGGTTTACAATTCCGTTGAGGAAGAAAAATTGCAAAAAATGCCCCCATGAAGAAAATTTTGGGTTTTGGGGGGTTCAAACGAACCCAAACTTCAAGCAAACCCTATTAAATGATGGGTCCCCCATTTTTCACGTTTTCTCGAATAAAAACAAAGAGAAATTTTGAAAAAAGGGGGGTTCGCTTGAACACACCTTTGAGCAAACCCCCATCCATTTGAAAGGTCAAGGGGGGTTTGCTCAAAGGGGGTTCAAGCGAACCCCCCTTTTTCCCCCTTCTCCCCCTCTTGCACAAAATTTCTGCAAAATTTTTCCCTTCGAAACTCGAGTTGAAGATGAAAATGGAAAAGACTTCATAGACCCAACTGGATGATGGTATTCCTTAGAATGAGTTATCCATCAAATATAATTTTAATATGTTTTGGTTTTATTATGTATTTTATTTTTTAGTTTGATTAAACATAGGTTTTTAATTGAAAATCAAGCTCTTTGTTCTGCACATGTGGAAAAATAGCAAATTATAATTTTTTTTGAAAAATATCAATGCACTAGATATTGATGTCCTTGATCCAACAAAAAAAATGAATTTTGATACATACAAAAAAGTTATGCTTTAGCCAGTGAATTATGTCTAAATTGTCAAAAGTTTGAATTTGAAAATTAAAAAAAAATTATTCAATGAAATGCTATGAAACCAATTCCATGCACTAGATATTGTAGTTATGAATCTAAATTTGAAAAAAATAGAATTTTATCCTTCATAGAAAAAAAGTTGTGTTAGCCAGTGATGTCACTCTTTAAAAATGTGTTTATTGTTAAAAACTAGTTTTTGAATGAGGTGAAAAAAAATGTGCAATTTGATTCCAAATTTTTTGAAAAAATATATTTAAAATCTACAGATAAAATTTCACAAATCACTAGTTTGCATCATCTTCAAATTCATCGCGATTTAGCCACTATAGGTGCCCGTAAGTGAAGATTTAGTTAAAAAAAATCAATTCAATCTCTAGTTTGGCCAAAAATTGTAAACCAATATTGTGGGATCACTCAACTGTCCAACCTTAGACATCTACCCATGTGTTTACTTTTATAGAAATAAGCTCCCATAAAACCACCAAGTGGTATTACATAAAACCATGTGACTAATACCATGAGCTTACAAAATCATTAATCAATATTAATATTATTCCCATGTGCAACCCCACATTAAATATTTAAACCAATATTACATACAACACATAAAGTGGTCCCAAGAATGTTAGACCTTTATGAAGCACCTACCCCTAGATTCCCTAGGTGCACCACATAATAAATAAATAAATATTACATTATAACATTATGCAAGGTGGACAACACACCTTTTCTTAACAAAAACGCCAAAATCTCAATAGTGGGAGTTTGTTGTGAGGACTTGCAATACCCATATTTGTTGTTAGGGCATGTATTGCTAGATTGTTGTGAGGGTTGTAAAGCCATATTGTTGCTTGGGCATGTGTTGCTTGTAATCATTATACTCCTATTGCAAATGAATACAAGCTTGTTGTGATAGTGGATTTAATGATTGAATTTTTTATTGTTTATGGAATTGATATTTTGTTTGTTGCATGGTTGCGCTACCTAGTAAGGGACCCTCACCACAACTACATCATCAATGATATATATAATTTCTTCAATAAAATAATTTGAGTATTAAACTCAAAGTTGAGGAATTTGGTTCAAGAATTAAAACACATTTTGGTCAAATGACTTCAAGATCAACAAAGAAACAAGTATGAAGTAGATAAACACCATATGATATTAATGTGATTATACATGAGACACCTAAGAAATACTTAATCCAAGAATTAAAACACATTTTGATTAAATTTAAATACAATTATATTTAAAACTTAATTCAAGAATTAGAACACGTTTTGATCAAATTTAAATATAATTATACTCGAGACACCTAATGTCTAGGTTAGATTTTAGCTGAGATTATTCCCAATTATCCTCTTAACTCAATTAATTTCAGATACCCAAATCAATATTGGACTCGAGTAGCGCTTCTAATTATGAGACAAATGCATGAACGTTATTTTTTAATGAGTCAACTTTAGATCAATTCAATTGCGAGCTCCACTATAAGCAATTCTTGAACCTAGAAGTATTTCTTTAGTGACGTCTTGTGCGAACAGTGAACCTTTTCACAGTTGCCTGTATATATCGATTGCAGTTTATACCTCTTAGATTTGAAGCTCATGACCAAAACGCCAGAATAAATCGAGCCATTCTAGTCCACATACACAAGGAGACATGATGACCAGGTTATGTCAGATTTGACCAGGATTTAGTTTTACAATATACCTACTTATGACTTGTCCAGCAATTGAATGAAGCCGGAAAGAAGAATCTTGATCACTCTAAGCAATTAGGTAGTATGAACAGTGTGGCACATAAGGCGTGCTTATGAACCTGACATAAAGCTAGCCTTGATGTTGAGTGCTAGCCACATACATTGTACTCTTCCACCATAGTGGAACCAGCTGGGGTGCAATTATAGCTTTGGCCCACATTGACAATTCATGGAAAATGAGCCACTTTATAGATATTTTGAGGTCTAGGACAAAGGGCCGGCCAATGAATGGGACAGCTTTTTGTCGTTCTCCCTTATCAGTGATTCTTTTAACACAAAAAAAACTGTAGTACAACTACACACATGGCCCACAAAAGATGAAAGGATGGCAGGAAATAATAGAATTCATAATAAAATGTGGTGTCCATTTGACCTTTTCAGCCATTGCCTGTTATAAACATCTGATTTGAAAGAGGGGAATGACGAAGAGAAAAGCCCTTCTTATTCAACTGAATTGATCTTCTCTAACAACGAAGAAAAGGGTAGGTACTACATTTGTTTTCTTCTCTGTTTTATTTCCTCGCTATTATATTAGGATGGCCTAAAATAGCTGTTCTTTATGCTGCTGCTCTTGCTGCTGTTTACTTTCCCATTCACCTCCACAATCTCTTCAACAAGAAGCCATCTCTTCACCACAACTACCTCCTCACAAACAGAGCATTACTAGGCATTCCACAACCTCCTCGCCTTCACAACCTTCTGAACAAAAGGCCATTTCTGGACCTTACCCTGCCACTTTGACTGATTTATGCTTGGGCATTCCACAACCTCTTTGCTTTCACAACCTTCTGAACAAGAAGCCATTTCTGGACCTTTCCCTGCCAGTTGGACTGATCTATTTTTTGGGCATTGCACAACCTCCTCACCTTCACAACCTTCTGAACAAGAGGCAATTTCTGGACCTTCCCCTGCCACTTTGACTGGTTTATGCTTTGGGCTTTCCACAACCTCCTCGCCTTCACAACCTTCTGAACAATAGGGCATTTCTGGACCTTCCCCTGCCACTTTGACCGATTTATGCTTTGGGCAATTCCGCAACCTCCTCACCTTCACAACCTTCTGAACAAGAGGCCATTTCTGGACCTTTCCCTGCAAGTTTGACTGATCTATGCTTTGGGCATTGCACAACCTCCTCACCTTCACAACCTTCTGAACAAGAGGCAATTTCTGGTTCTTCCCCTGCCACTTTTACTGATTTATGCTTTGGGCATTCCACAACCTCCTCGCCTTCACAACCTTCTGAACAATAGGCCATTTCTGGACCTTTCCCTGCCACTTTGACTGATTTATGCTTTGGATATTCCGTAACCTCCTCACCTTCAAAACCTTCTGAACAAGAGGCCATTTCTGGACCTTCCATTGACTGATATTAAGAATTTTCTACAGAAGCTCAATGATATAAGTCGGATTCACAATCTAATTCCGGTTTTAGAAGAGCTATTGAAGATCGCGGTAAGTTATCTACACGTTTTATATTGTTAGAAATATAATCTGTATAATATGAATTTCTGCAATTCTACATTTTAGAATATCTTTTGTTTAACAATTGTAGTCAACTACACTTTGATTCCGTAATATATTCTTCGTTAGGCTATATTGAGTCTAAATGTACTGTTGTTCAATACAGTCGGGAGAGAAGAGTGATGGAGAATCCAATTCAGCAATAGGTTCTTATATCCAGGATGGCCAAAGAATCCTGGAGATGCTATAGATACACGCATTGGCAAGCATCCTATAACGGTAAAATTTCCATTTCAGAACTATAAAATCAACTGGCAATAACATTCGTCCAGTGATAAAGTTCCCTGTTTCAGTTGTGTCATGATTGTTCCTCTGGGTTGTCCTTTATGCTTAATCGTTCTTTTTGTAGAAGGGTCTAGACCCTTTCAAAATCCCTAGTTACCTTAATAAAAAACATTCCTCTCTGATTTACCTCTAGCCGGTTAAAAATTATTGGATGGCTGTAACTCTTAACATTTGAGAAATAAATAATATTAAATGAATGTTAATTGTCATACCTAATATATTCTTGGATAATTTTCGTACAGATAAATTCTAGGGATCGTGCACTTATAGAAGTACTCAAAGGCGCTGAGAAAATTCCTCCCGTAGGAATAGCACTTTCTATGTTGGGATCTGTATTGGCAAGATTTAGGCAGATGTCTGGCAACGAAGTTGAGTGCCTTGAAGTTTGAAGAATGATGCTTAATCTTGGGAAGCAAATTCCAGACCAGACGCAGAAACTAAATGAGAGAGTCCAGTGCATTGTTGTAGGAACCACCATGTGCATCTCCCAACTTGCAAGGGCCAGTATTTTCAGGTCAGTTCAATTATTTGATGCGGACAACCTTTGTTGCTGCAAGTTAGTTACTGTGTTATAACAGTTAATGGGTCAAAGCACAGCCTATAGGTAAACAAAAAAAACATAACTATTGAAGCACAATACTCTATTATTCCCTTTATTGTCTACCCTATACTAACTTGTCATGAATGATTATTGCTACAAATATAGAAACTGACTCTAATTTTCCATGAATATAGAAACTGATGTGGAATAGTTAATGTTTACATTAGAAAAAAAAAAACTTTTAACACTATAAATGATCCTTCAAACAAAAACATAGGAAAAATTATGTAGAGGAGGAACTCACAGTAAGCTATGACAAACATACAATGAATGCCTTTTTTTTTGGGAATTTCTTTTTCTACAGTCTCCAATCTATCGCCTCTCCCTCCAAAGCTAAATCAACATGCGCTTACATCTATACCTTAAAATAATCAATCATTAACAAATTACATTTTGACTTTCTAACTTTAAAAATAATTATTAGATGACAGCTATTCCACTAAAATTAGTAAAGATACTTTCCTTCAAATTCTCAACAAATTTAGTAATATTCTTTGATTCAATAGTGAATCAGTTTACATCATTCTTTCCTTCTTTTTAAAAATTTGAAACTCCTGGTTCAAAGTTATTTTTCAAGGAAAATTTAACTTAAGAAAACTAAATGTCAAGAAATTCAAGAATCTGATTGCTATTATATGTTTTTTTTCTCTTGGTGATGTAGAATTGGTCTTTCCCTAGATGCTATTGCATCGAACATCTAGGCAAGAGTTTGTGAGCATAGTTCCCACACATTCGGACTAGATGATAGAACCATCCTTTTGACTTGAAGAACCAACGCCGCTGTGATCCCTTCCACCAAATTACATACATTTACAATTTGTTACATTGTTTCTTCCTTTGCTTCCAAGTTTCCAAGAACTTGTTGTTTTAAAGATCATTCTGCCTTGCCAATGTGTTCTCCTTCTTAGAACCACCTCTACTTCTCCTCCTCCATTGCACATTGCTTGTTTTGGCTTTTAAAAGAAAAGAATTAGCTGCTCCACTAGTGCTACCATCATTTTCTTCAGCTTTATCCTCTTTTACGAGGATTTCTTCAATTCCTAGTTTTCCATTATCTTTATAAATCTTTGGTTGTTCATAAGGCAGCTCTTCCTTTGCACTATCCTCTTTTGTTGACACTCCTTTACACTTGCAACAATAGTAGGCAAAAAGTTTGAGAAACAAACCATCCCTCGATCGTTCTTATTTCTTCTCCAAGGGAGAGGCGATCTTCTTCTCTCCTTTCTATCAATTATAGGATTTTCAAAATGTTATTTCAATTGCTCCTTCTCTCTCGTCCTCTCTAAAACTAATATGAATTCATCAAATATGGACCCCCCAAAGACCTCATTTCTGTTGTAGCTTTATTCTCTAATGCGGACTGTTTCTACAATTGCAACATCTTGGGCCACTTCTAGTGATAGCTTGTATTCCTCTTCATTGCAATCCTGAACTTTACTCCTCTCTCTTTGTGATCATCAATATTTTACTCTTCTTCAAAGAAACATACCTCAACATCTTCATCCTACTCATTCATTTCTTCTTGCTCTATGCTTTGCCAATCACATTTAAGGTTCTTCCATCCATTGATAACTATTAACTCATAAAGGGAGTTAGTTTTTCCCTATCCCAACAGTTCTGTGCATTGGCTAATCTTAGATTCGATGGCTTAAATCCTCTTTGAAAACAAGTCTGGCTCACGAGGTGAGTATTTATTGTGACCATTCTTTCCACCTTATCAGAGTCGTTCAATGCATCTTTGGCAATTTTCTTTTTCTTTGCTTCTTTATTATTGCATGCCTCATACTACTCCAATATCCACCATAGATCCTCCAACTCAAATTCTAATTTTTGTAGTTTCTTTTCTTAGTCTTCTATTTGCTTCTACCTCTACCTTTGTCAATTTCTTATTTCAAATTGTTTATCCTCCATTTCACATCATGACACAACTCCTTTGCATCAACAACCATAGCCACTATAGCTCTCTAAACTATTCAGAAATCTTGTCATGAATTCTCTATTCCCTACATCTTAGGAACGATTTTTGTTGCTACAAGTTAGATACTCTATTCTATTTTTTTAATGGGTCAAAACACAACCTATAGATGAAGAAGAAACAACAAAAATACAACATAACAACTTATAAAAACATCCCTTTTATTGTCTAATCTATTAACTTACCATGAATATGGAAATTGATTTAGAATAATAAATTATTACAGTTGAAAAATAAACATATAGCCACTAATAATGATCCTTCAAATAAAACATAACAAAAAATACAGAAGAACAACTCAAAATAAATTATGACAAATATGTAACGAATGTCTTTTTTTTATAAAAAACTATTTTACAAATTCTCCAATCTATAACCATCCAAAACTAGGCCAACATGTATTTATAAATTATATCTACTAAAACACTTCACCTAAATTCTCAACAATCTCAGTAATACCCCCTAATTCCATGGTGAATCCATTTGACATCATCATTTGAATAGTTTTATTTGAACTGTTGCATGTGTAATTAATAAAAACCAAAAAGTGTCCCCAAAATTCTTAACAAACTCAGTAATACCCCCTAATTCATTGGTGAATCCATTTGGCATCATCATTTGAACATTTTATTTTAACTGTTGCATGTGTAAAAAATAAAAACCAAAAAGTCAATTATGTTTTGAGTTGAAAGGTTAAGAAGTAGCCTGGTACAATACAGTGAAAATCGATAAATTTATATATGAGATTTCAACAGTCAAAGAGTGGCAAAAATTTTTAGTTGGTGTAAAGGTGTTTGACAACTGCTATGGATTTTTTAGTTAGAACTGACCTAAATAACAGTAAGCCAAGCTGAAAGTCTCTTTGCTTTTATCTGGAATTAATTTATTTGATATTTCTAGCGTTCGTGATCTATTCAATCAACATATTTAATGTAAATCCAATCTTTGGATTGTGTGAAGGTTTCTTGCTGCTACAGTGAATGCCGACGGTTTAAAGGATCAAGTCAAAATAGACCGCTTGTATAGCGACATTCAATTCTCGACTCTAATTGACATTGGGGAAAGAGTGCCAAAGTTTGGTTCACTGTCACAAAATTTCTATGCATACCAATCAATAGGTGGGATATTTATCAACTTTAATGATCTTTTTCTCTATGTTTTTCCACAAACTTAGATTGATTTTTTCCTTAAACTTTACAGTTGGAATCGAGACCAGACTGGAAAGTGTAATTCAACTTCTTGGTTTGAGTGCACAAGATGCAAAACCAACTGTTGTGGTTGCACATGGTTTTGGAGGGATTAGTAAAATGACTCTTGTTGATGCTGTTTATGCACAGATCGACCCACAATCTTATAAGCATTGCAGACTTCATATTGATGGAGATTGTACCAAAAATGATTTGTGGTCATTTATAAAAATGAATCATAATCAGCCTTTATTTTTGTACATTGACAATGGTCTGAGAAGTACAGATCTCGAGCAACTTCTACCTAAAGGCTTGGGTAGTTGCCTTCCACCAAAGAGTAGAATACTTGTCACTACTCGAAATCTCCAGAAGACAAACACATTTGTTGGCAAGGATATTCTGGTACTAGCTGGTTCACAATTGGCTATAAATATTGGAAATATAAAGAACATAATAGTAGAGGTGCTTAAAGAAGGAAAGAAGGGCAAAAAGAGTGATATAAGCAACCGTATGGTTGATTTTGTATACAACAGATTGTTAGAATCTGTTCAAGAGGCCTTTCTAGATATCACATCCTACTTTTATGGTTGGCCTAGTGAGTTTGTCACCAGCGTAGTTGGAGAGGAGGAATTCAGAGCTCTAGAAGTTGCGTCATTCGTCAAGAAATCTAAAGATGGTTGGCCGATTGTTCATATCATAGTTCTAGCAAGAGGGAAAAAGCTGTCAGAGCAAAACAGAATCACAGACCCTGAAGCTTTATTGGAATGTTTGAAAGATGAAGAGGTATGGCCTACTTACTATGCTTGTCATGAATATTATGAAAATATATTTGTCATTCACAATCATATTTGATGTTTAAAGTTTATTTTTGTGCAGAAACTCAAAAATTTAAGACTTTTTTCTTAATGAATATAAATACTATGAGCAGCCTCCAGTCGAAATTAATCGCCATCATCTTAATTGTATGAGCAATTCATTAAGAGTGCTACTTTATGGAGGATCGCAAATAACATTCAGGGAGAAATGTCATAAACCATTTAAACAACTCAGAGTACAAGGATACCAAGTAACATTTCTGATTTACCAATGGAGTTTGAGAAACTTGACCATTTTGCCTGCTACAATGGCCCATTGACACAAGGCATCAATTTGTATGAGGTAAGATCTGTCTTCTTCAGATCATATTTATCATTTCAATTAGTTTTCATTAGAGTATATAATAACACTTAACCTTTTTCATAATTATTGTGCAAATATGTAGTTTCCTCCAAGCTTGCGCCATATGCACATTGAGGATTCTTCCGCAAAACAGAGTTGCACATTCTAAAATTCCTCCCAAAGTTATTCCAGGTTCTTCACTTGTAGGATTAAGTTTAAATGGTTTCAAAAATATGTAAAGGTTACCAGATGGAATGGAAAAGCTAACAAAGTTAGGGAATTTGAGTTTAATGACTTGCCATCAGTTGAGAGAACTTCCTTCCAAATTGAGACATCTCAGCAATCTAAAAGAGTGACACTAATTGATTGCAATGAATTGAAAGAGTTGCCTCCAGACTTTGGGCAACTTAGCAATTTGACAGCTTTATGAATATGCAACTGCTCTGCATTAAGTGCATTACCTTCAAACTTTGGAGTTTGGCCAGCTCAAAAATTTAGAAGAGTTAAATTTGAGGTACTGTTCTGGATTATAAGAGTAACCTTCCGACTTTGGGCAACTTAGAAATTTAAAAGAGTTAGATTTGAAATACAGTTCTGGGTTAGAAGAATGGCCGTTAAGCTTTCGGGATCGCACAGAGATGAAGAAGACGGTTTTGAAAATTGAAAGGCTGTTCCTTGAAAATAAAGAATTGTTGCCCGATAATATTAAAGGAAATAATTGTATTGTATCGGGCAGTGAAGAAGACTCGGAAGAATTTGACAATGAAAGAGAGTTACAAAAATCTGACGTCGAAGATTCAGAAGAATGGGATTAAATAATTCACACCCCGCAAATTGTTAGTTTGGGAGGGTTTTCCATTTTTTATAAAATTGTAATATAAGGTTTGTTATTTTCTGCTGGTTTTCCACTTTATTTTAGTCAAATATTATTTTCTATTGTATTTCATTTATTTGAAAAAAATTATAAATAAAGTATATTGGTCTTTATTGGTTTTTAAAATTTAATATATGAGACATTTTGATAGTTTTTATAATATTTTTAATAATTTTAATTTATATTATAATTAAATAAATAAAATAACTCTTTAAATAAACAAAAATAAAGTATTTTTAAGTAAAATAAAATATTTAGTGAATTATATTTCTCAACATTTTTTTAAATAGATGTATTTAAAAAGATTTATATGTTTACATAGTTATATTGATTTAATTGTATTAAATTGAATATGATAATTCATTTTTATATTTAATTAGTCGATAGGCTACATATAGTGAGAGGTTTCAGCCTGAAATCTGTCTCACGCCGGCAAACTACACATGTTTCTTAGAGAACAGTTTATGGTTTCAGTCAAAAGCAAATTTTTACTTCAGAAAAATTAAAGTTTATAAATGCATTCAATTAATATGAAATGTTGGTCGACAAGATAAATGTGAGTAAATGCACAGTATCGTTCTCTTAGATTTTGCTCATTGTTGGCACTCCTTGTTTGATTGGATATGTCACGTCATATCAGCTAAAAAAATATTAGTTTTTCAGTTGCTATCAATGTCCATTCAAATATATAACTCATATCGACTGTCTTATTTGGTTTGAACTGTCATAAATTTTCTTTTCATTCATTTATTGTAGATTATACTGTAGATCACTGCCTTAAAGCTCTTCACCGCAATTATCTCTATAAATAGATTCAATATTGTGAACAAAATTACAGAACTAGCAACAGATTACTCAAAGCAGAAATACACATAGCAACAAGAATCTGAAGAATTCAGGTACTATCCTTCAAAGTTTTCCCACTTTTCCTATTGTATACTTATATATTTACTTCAATCTGATATATTGACTTAAAATGATTTCCTATAATCACTTGTTCTACCTTCCATCTACCATTGTCTTGCATAATGGTTTTTAATAGTTCTTCTTTCAATTTTCCCAGGACCATCTCATTGCTTCAATGTAGAGGAAATAAACAAACGATATTAATTTGTTTTTTTGGTACCATAAAGACAATTTTCCAAACCCCACTCTGAGCTCCTCTCTTTGCCGCAATAGATAAATTTTAACCTCCATCGAAACAAATTCATTTTGTAGGACGTATAAATGTAAATATATTTATTCATAAGATTTTTTTCATTAATATCAACAAGGTAATGGTACCGGGCAACATATTTAAACAAGCAACAAAAACATTGCAGGAGTTACTTTTAACATTTTCTAGACAAGTTTATCTGTAAAAGTGGATATTAAGATGACTAATTTCAATCTATCATCAGTAATACTGACTTGTTAAGGTCATAGCATAGCAAGGATACCAATTTAGAGCTCTAAACTAAACTGGGTCTTGCATTGTTTACAAAGACAATATAACCATTTAGATAGAGGCGATTCAGTGGTAATTTGAAAACTTCAAATTGGCAGTAAAATATGAATTATAATAATAGTAAAAAAGAAAGAAATATAGAGAAGCTTCAGTAGCAATTTCACACTAGAAACCAATTTACCTCTAGCTGTTGCTTCAATGTATTCGGATAGAATGAAGTACTTGAGCCTTCTTTGGCTATAAGCATATATCCATAGCCATGGTTTAGAAAACCCTTAAGATTCCAATTTAAAGAAAAACCAAAACAACCCTAAAAAGATCTAGAAAAATGTCTAAAACAATGGCATCTGAATTTCGAACAGAAACAAATGTGGAGTACTTTGAGCAGGACGCATCAGAGTATATGTTAATCTATTTTCCATTCTTCATTCCTGTGATAACTATTCTTGCATTTATGTTTAGTGTTCCTATGTTTGTCCCTACTACGTTTTTTGTTATTGCATTTGTTGTATCAAAGATGCCCACCTACAACTAGACCCACAAAAGCAACCATAAGGGACAGACTCCTTTAAAACACTAACATTCCCTCTGACTGGCAATTATTGGATCCACCTTTAAGCTTCTATTATTTTTAGATATATGATCATATAATTAAGATACTGGGCATTTGAGAGGAGGCCTACAAATTGAAGAAGCCACTAAGTCGTAAGGTAAAGGTTGCAAGTTGAAACAAGATGAAAATAAATATTGTAGTCTGTTATCATATATGAAACAGCCATAGATAAAACCACAAAATCTAATACCTTCATATAACAGCTAACAACAAAAATGTTTTTTAATGAAATAAAATAACAAAAATTGATCCTGTCACGTACATAAAAAGCTCACTGAACCCATGGCAAGTGACTTACCTCAAGATTCTGCACAAA
Organism: Sequoia sempervirens; assembly: GCA_007258455.2. Taxonomy (NCBI): domain Eukaryota; kingdom Viridiplantae; phylum Streptophyta; class Pinopsida; order Cupressales; family Cupressaceae; genus Sequoia; species Sequoia sempervirens. The sequence goes on from VDFB02000008.1 coordinate 142,633,457, forward strand.
TTGTGTTATGCTGCCAACAGTGCCGATGATAGGATTTTGTATTGTTTTTACACCTTTTGACAACTGTTTGCATGCAGATTGACATTTGTCTTTTAACTTGGATTCATAAACAATTTTGGATGCTTTCGATCTTAATTGTTTCAAATTACTCATCTCAAATTGAACATTAAAGTTTAACTAAAAATCAAATGTCACAATTAAAATCTAAAATAATTTATTTAATATTCTTTATTTACACTTATTAATCTTAAATTATTTATATAGATGTGATTTATTCCCTCGTAGTTGTTTGATGTAATTACTTGGATGTTGTGTGTTTGGTTTGTTATATATATGTGATAGTGTCTACTAATAATGAACGGGCTCATTTTATATTAAACACACTATTTTGTCAACAGGCATATGCGTGGTGCATTCCTTGCTGAAAGCAATCATAATTCTCTACTTTTTTGACATTTCTTTCTCTTCGTTTCAAAAACATTTACCCATTAATATTAGCTATGCAAAATGGTTTGCATAAATCACTTTATTCTATGCCAAAACCCTTTGGCTTTATTTTTTACTTCTTCTGTTAACGTTTACATAAACTTCGTATATGTAAATATAAATGAAAGAAACATGTAATATTTCTACAGTCTATATTAGAAATTTAAGCGTTACATGTATAGCTTTAATTACACAGTTAATGAATGAATTAGAAAAAAAAGTGGTGTATTATAGAGTATTTGTGAAGGCAACTCCTAATTGTAAATGCTAATATTTAAGAATAAGGGGTTTTTGAGGCACAGTCATAGAACAATAGAGTATTTGTGAAGGCAACTTCTAATTGTCTGTTGTTGTGTCCCAGGCTGGGGATTCTCAGTATAAAAAAACTCATAATATATAAACATAAACATCATTTTGTACATCTTTTCATAGTCCATGAATAAGTGAGACATGTTAAAAAATAGTTGACAATTGAGCTTGGATATATTCCATAATCTTGAAGTAATCTCTACCTAATAACTCGTAATATTTATGTATGCACAGTTCACTTTTACAATTAAAATTTCAATTACTAAGAGACACATTTTAACTGGATGTTTTCTGTTTGAAAGTATAGTAGGTTATTGAATGCAAAGCTCCATTTGACAAAAAGATCAATCTTATTTGCAACTTGCAAGTGGCAACACAACAATAATCATACCAAGAAGGATTATTAGAAGAAGCAACATCCTGAATGTCAAAAACAACGATAACATGACAATATCACCAAAAAATTGATTTTATTTGCTAAAGAACTAGGCTAGAAGAAAATCCAAAAAGTAGTTTTCAACCTATCTGCCAAGAGCACCATTGCAACAGACTAGGATGCACAATGCATGTTGGATTGTTTTAGACTTAAGATCAGATATTATTTTTTCCATGCAGGTAACCAATTTTTTTAAGCTATTTAGAGATTCACATAATCTGTTCTAATCAATGTAATGAAAGCATTGAATGCATTATGCAACTTGTTGCTCTTTTTCGAATAAAGTGAAATAAAGACAAAGCAGTCTTTATTTGTTTGTTAACGAGCAAGGAAGCATATTTTCTATATGTGATTTAAGAATATCAAAATAACTCTTCTAAAATCTTCATAGATAGGTATGTCATTCCTTTGTCTAAATTAGATATGGGATATAATCATATAAGACTTTAGAGTAATTTGTTGCTTTGGTTCTTGAAAAAATGGTTTTCATATGAACAAGAAAAACAAACGATTTAAAAGATTTGTGGGGGATTATATATCCATTATGTGTGATGTATCGATGTGTTGATTCAGTTTGCTTAGGAATTGTCATGACCCTGCTAAAATTCAAATCTAGATTGCTAAACAATATACACGAAGGACAAAACTCTTTTGTCCTATACTTAATAGTATGATATATGTAACTCATGGGTAACATCAGCAACCAAGTGTTTGAGTGTCACAATTCTTGGGTCAAGTAGGGCAGAGGACCCAGTATCTGAGTATGTTTCAATAGTTGAGATAGTATTTGTTTATATAATGCCCAATATTTTTATCAATATTGGACCAATAGTTGTGACTTTAAAGTTGTTAGTGTTGATGATGACTACCCATTATTAAACAAAATGTATTCCTTTGATATAAAAAACAACCAATCATGTGATTCCACATCGACGCTCAATAAAACATGTTGTGAATGCACAAGTATTGGCCTCACTTTTTATTTGGGCCTTTTTGGACACCTTGACAAAAAGCATGTTGATGTGGCATCATATTTGATGATGTGGCCCTGAAACCTTAGTTATAAGTAGGGGACTTTCCAAATAAGCTGTTGTAAAAAATTGGGAGTGATTTGAAATTTCCACATAAAATAATTAGAAGCATGAAGTTAGGGTGCGCAACTACTAGATCCTCTCCCCTATTTCATCTTTATAACTCTCAAAGAATTGACTACAAACCAGGGAATCTGAAAGGAATTGATGTACCAGTCCCTAACCTAACTTTTTGTCTAAAACTAAAGAAGCACGACTTAAGAGAGATTATACAATCACAAATACCTAAGAAGGCTATATGAAGTAAGAATACCTACTGGCATTACAAAGATAATTAGAGAAGGCCAAAGAACTACAAAAGAAGAAAAAACAAATACAGAAAAAAATAGGATCATAATCTGAATTACAAAAGCTAATCAGTAAATATTATGTAAATGTTAAGTACAAGCAGACCAAAGTGTGCCCATCCAGCCACCCATGATAGCGTGTCTTGTTGTTGTTGGGATGATGGAAATATCGCTCAGTTCTTTGATGACAACCATTGGATTCTAGCCTACATGAACAACCATCTTCACAATTGTACATTCAGTTGTAGTGTCTACATCTATGTTAAAGAAGCAAGGTCGTGTAGGCAACCAATGCATTGTGCTAATAGTTCCTATCAAAGGATAGATGAATCCTGCCCCAACACTAGCTCTACATCTCTAATTGGCAATGTAAAACTACTAAGAGCCCCTTTTAACGAAGCAACATGTGAAAAGGAATATTGTGCCTTTGCCATGCAGATTGGAAGTCTAGAAAAGCCTTGCAGGTGTATGTTTTAATTTGTTTCTCAGCATTTAATATTGAAATACAAGTTAAAATATATTTCTACAGCAACTGCTTTGATTATGCTACCGATCTATTATTTTCTAACCAAAAAGTACTTTCACTTTTAATGCAACTTTTACCGTTTAGATAAAGCCAACTTTGCATTTATGATGTGTGTCCACTAACAATTTCTTTGACTGTGTAGGAAAATAATAAAAGAAAGAAAAAAAGTATGTGTCAGATCATTCCATACTAGCACATGGAATCATCAAATACAATATCATCACAATTGAAAGAGCTGCAAATCTTACATTCAATTTTCAATCTCCAAATATGTATTACAGACATTTTGTATATTTTGCAAACAAGATTGTATATATTTTAAACTACACTTCCTTTCCATGTTTACTTTTATATATGTTTCTATCCGCGTAACCCTTGCACCCCTCCTGGTGCAAGTGCTAGTTTATAAGAGATATAATAGAGATCCTCCATCTTAACTTCGAGAGCTCAAAACATTTTTCATCGAACTTTTTGACCTTCAACTGAGATGAGCAAGCTATGATCTCTACAACCCAAAATATGGAATTGCAAGAAAACATATCACACTTCCATTGTAGTAGTATACTCAATCACAATTTCAAGAAAGGTATCCCTTTCTCTAATCAAAGCAACCATCAATCTAATACCAATCCTAGAAAATAGGATATAAATAAACAATGACAGTATGTTGAAAAATTAATGCATCCAAGCTCATTAATCATGATAAGTACTCAAATAGAAATGGAAATAACCACAAAAGAGAACAAATCATAACACAAGATATATGTGGAGAAATCCTTGTAGACAAAAACTCCATACCCAAAGAGATCCAAACTATATTAATTTTTCATTAATGAACTACATCAAATCACTTATCCCTTTAAATTCCAATAGCACTTTATAACTACTACAACCGACAAAACAACCATTTACAATCTCATAGGAGTTATGGCACCCTCTTTTGTCTAATATGCCCACAACTATTATTCATATATTCCTTGCATCATGTTGTAGTGTCATAACCAAGAATATTTGACTACCCAATCTTGGGCATCCATTTTTTGCTCATTCTCTTATGCATTAGATGTTTCATGGCAAGCATCCAACTTTATCATAAGTTTGGTAAAGATTCCAATGTAACTTCCATCTTACATGCTCTTACATATCATAATAATATGTCATATATAACTCCCATGAAGACCAATCAAGATTTTTTTACACACCTTTCAAGATGCAAACACATAGAAAAGCATTCCAAGACAAAAAATCCTTGTGTTATGACAAAAACCACCAAAAGATGAAATTAATTCCACCTACCAATGGGATGCCAAGTTTCAAAAGGGGAGACAAAAGACACTAAAGATGAAATAGCAATACCTACAAAAGATTAAGGATGAACATCAAGATTGCAAGGCTGATACAACTTACCCCAACATAGAGAAACCATGTAGCTTGGGCACCATATTGGTCTTTCAAAAATACCAATCACATCTACACCTTACCTTTATCATTGTATTACTTTATTCGGAGAGCCTTGCGAAGGATTTCTTCACTATTAACACAATGATATGCACCATGAACTAGTTGATAAAGTCATACTAGGATGAGGTTCTGCATAAGGTAGGCATCCAAACTCTCATCGGGTCATGTATTTATTTGTTGTTTGTGTCACGTACCAATTAACTCCATGTATAAATTTATGTTTTGATGGAAGAATAGGTGGAGGAAGAAAACTAGGTAGGTAGCTCTAGTGACTAGTGAAGTTTCATAACTACACATTAATTTGTTCTTCAAGATACTTGGAGAAGTCAACATTCATAGAGTCACTCTTTGGATTTATCTTTAGACTACGTGATATGGATAATTTATATGGGTATACTCTTTAATCATCCTCAGACAAAAATGAAAGCTAGCATAGTATACATGTTAGTTATGCCATTCTTGAATGACTTTTGGGGAATAGGAAATTAGATGGGTTGCTATAAAGGATGGATATATGTATCTTATTTAGAAAATCTGTTTTATTAAAGACATCAATATCCTAGAAAACATTCAAATCCTCAAGGTTAAGGTGCAAATGGATAAATTGAACATGCAACATCTTCCTAATTTTCTTAGTATTATTATGGCACTTCCATTTGTTATCCTTGCCTTTGCTCTTAATAGTTATATACTCTTGGGGTTGTAGGCTTCTACACATGGAAGGATTAGTTCTAAGCAGTGATAGAAAATGGGGAATATATATCTAGCCAAGGAAGTGGTCCAAGGATTAGTTCTAAGCAGTGATAGAAAATGGGGAATATATATCTGGCCAATGAAGTGGTCCAAGGATTAGTTCTAAGCAGTGATAGAAAATGGGGAATATATATCTGACCAAGGAAGTGGTCCAAATCCTGAAGGCATATGTTAGGTAAGGTTTCTCTTATTATTTATCATATATGTCTAGCATTCTACCAATGACTTCCTCCCTAATGATGATGGTAGTTTTTGTGAGCTTGGGATAAGCCTAATTCATCTTGAATAAAATATCTCTTAATTGAATTAGAGAAATGTTTAGGTTTACTATTATTTTTGAAGGTTTGTACTTTTGTAAGATAAAAATTATGTGGAAAAAACAGGAATAATAAAAAATTTATGCTACTACTTTTCCCTTTTCTTGCATTGATGGTGATTTCCTTCATAAGGCTCTTCCTATTCCACTTCTCATTTTGTTTAGATCTCTTGAATTTTTGGAATTGAAATCATTCCTTTCAACCTCTAGTAAAACCTGATGATGTCTGCATGGGTTTGTTTGCAACCTGTAGATCTAGTAAGAATATATGACTAGCAGAATTTGTGGCAACATTTGTTTTTGAGTTGGACCTTAAAAGTGCTTCATCGTATATTCTCTCATAATTTATCCAGACATGGAACAACTATTAGAGTTGTCAAGAACAAAGTCCACACTCATGCTTGCCATGTTTATTATGAACTATAATATCAAATGTGATATCATTACAAATGGATATCTCGGTTATGTGCAACAACAACTACCAATAAGCCAACTCCCATATTTCATGGTTGCCATTAATATCGACCTTCACACACATCAAATTCACACAATTCTTGCACGCCATTTCATCACACCTGTAAGTCCACCCAGATTTGGTCTTGTTGCATCTGCTGCAAACGAATGCTCCCCCTGTCTCCATCATAAGCCGCATAGGATGGTCTTCATGGCCATTGTAGTTGAGAGAAATAGGGAGTGCAACACATAAAGGATGAATTCATAAAGGTCTCAATGAATTTTCTCAAGGTGATCCATACATAAATCATTTTAGTGCCTCCCCATAAGGATCATAATCATGTCTCAGACAAGTCTTCTTGCGGAATTTAAACTACTTAGCTAGATAAAAAGGATGGGCAAAAATATCAGGAGAAGATCCACACACCTGGTAGAGTATGAAGTTTTGGCAAAAGCTGCAGCGGTACCCCATATTCTTTGCATGATCCATTACATTTGTAAAAGGACAAACCTTCACATAGGGTAAGTTGATGCTTATGGCGAGGATTGCTGTTGAAGACAATCTTCGGAAAGGATTCCATTACACTAACCTATGGACTATTCTTTAAACTCAGTAACATACTTTCAGTGGAGAGGATTTGGCAAGCTTTTAGAATGATTGAGAGTTAAGCTATCATGAAGGAAGCATGTTGAAAAATTATTTGTTTGAAAAACTAGGTCTTGCAATGGACATAAAAGGCATTCTCTATTCAGATACGAAATATTATAAAGTGGATACTAATAAGAATGTAGTCCATGTCAGTAAAAATTCTTTTTTTTTTTTATTAAAAGGGGTAAACGCTGTTGATCAGGAGCTATGAACCAGTGAGGTCACAAACGGTGGACCTCATCCTCTGCCAGTAAAAATTCTTAATGTGGCATTTGGAATCAAAAATCAAGACACCGTGAATCTTTAGATTTTTAATCGATATAATTAGGTGACTCTAATTTTTTTGTTTTTTGTCATTATATATATATATATATATATTTATATAATGTGGTAAATTTATGGTTTAGCTTTGGTTGTATAACTTCAACACCTCAACATGGAATGGTCTTAACATATGAATATCAACATGTCAAGTCTAAGGGTTTAGTTAAGTAACATAGTATAGGTTAAATTGAGAAACACACACCTCTAAAATCTTACATTTATCAAATTTGACTTAACAAAATGCAATTCAAATGCTTAGTTCTCAAGTGTCAATTGGTTGATCTATTAATAATATACTAGTTGACTACTACGCATCTAATGTAGCACCTTCTATTGAATTGTATTACTTGACCATCATGATAAACCTCATTGCACCAAGTACCACTTAAGAAATTTCACATACATCATCCTCTCTTGCTACAAACCCCTCATTGTGTTCATAAGGGTTGTATTGTAGCCCCCATCAAAGACTATATCCCAGCCTCATGATATAACAAGTCAATAAGTCCTCTTTAGTAAGGTCAAATAAAGTTGTTTTCCCACAAAATACAATGGCTTCAAGGTTATGGGTTTTAGTTTTAGTTTTAGATTTAAATTGTGGGTTTAAAGTTTTGGCAATGACTTTCCAACCAATAGTATTATTTATTTTATCTCCACTAGTTCTCAAACAAAACATACAAATCAAGCTCAAATCTTAAAGTGGCTTTTATGGTTAGTTTTCATATATATTTGCTTTACCCTTATATAGTCAAGGTTAGACAAACTTATTGCATTATAATCCACAAACATTCACTTCAACTAAATCCTTATTATTTTAAGTTATTTCAAATGAACCTTTGACTAAACCCTTGTTTAAAGTTTCAAAAACATAAATAAAAGAATAAGCAATTCGAGATAGTTCAATTATTGTATAGCAGTCCAAACTCTCTTATATAATATAACAAATATATAAGATAAAACATAAAATCAATCCCCATCAACATCTATGTAAACACATTGTATGAGTTCTCCTTATCACATGACCAAGGTTATATGCATTGCATGATACCATGTTTTCCTGCCTAATTAACAATACTTATTTAAATATTGCCTCAAGACACCTTTGAAAAATAACAGGCATCAAGATAATGACCTTCCCTAAATGATTAATATATTTATTTCCTCATGAAGGCCGTTACAATAACACTTTCCCTATGAGACATGTAGCACATGTTACACCAAACCATATAGTTCCCATGCATGTGGGATTGATCACCAACATCATTACCATTTTAAAGCAATCCTATGGATTTTGTGTTCAAAGGAAAAGGTTCATCTTGTTTGTATTTCATGGATGATAAGCATGCAAGATTAGACAACCCATGTTCTCATCAATGGCAGTTGCAAGACTATAAGTATGTTCAAGAATTGCATGTCAATTGTCTATTGGGTCATTTCTAATGGCTAACCTACGAGTACATGTTCCTAATAACTACCATGATGCAATGTAGCCTAGAAGAATTGGGAGGCCGAGGGCATGAATTGAGGCCTCTAGTAGCATTCACCCACCCACTTTGATGTATTGAGTTAATTTGATCCCACAAGGTGTAAAAATAAAAATATTTCTATTGACATCTTTATATTTCTCTCAAATGATGAATTTTACAAAAATGCATTAATTGCTGGCAAGGTTAGACACTCTAGAATTTGAAAAAAACTAATATAGGATACTATAGAGGGACCCAATGTCCACCTCTATGTGCAAATAAGACATTGGTAGGTGTCATGGATTGAGAGATTAGGCAAGTAAAAGTTTGACAAGATTTTGATTTTCGTGCTTTTAATAGATTGTCTTAGTGCAATGTAGCCTAGAAGGATTGTGCGACACAAGGAACCAATCAAGGCCTCTAGTAGCATTCACCCACCCACCCAACATATTGGTTTAGTGCCATGATGTGCGAAAAAAATATGCATATTCACACTTTTACACTCCTTTCAAATGATGCACTTTCAAAGAATGCATTCACTGTTGGCATGGTCATAGTTTGGAAACCTTTTACTCTTAGGGCTCTTAAGAGACTACCCTCAAATTATATAGTCTACAAGGATTGAGAGATCAAGGGAACGAATCGAGGACTTACCTAGCACTCACCCACCCACCTAGACATGTTGGCATTGTTGGTTTGACCCCACGACGCATAGAATACAAAATGTTTGTTCGCACACATACAATACTCTCAAATAATGTTTTTTGCAAGAATGCATTCATTCTCAACATGGTCAAACAATATCAAGTTGACTAAAATCGAGAAAGGTTATTATGGAGAAACCTCATATCCACATGTAAGTCAAGACAAAACATTCATAACTACCACAAACTACAAGAACTACTCCATCATAGATTCACAATTTTTTTCTCTCAAGCCTCTTGAGAGACTACTTCAAAATAATGTAGTCTACGAGGATCAAGAGATAAAGGAAACAAACTAGGGCCTTGCCTAGCACTCCCTCACTCACTCCAATGTGGATGTAGTCAGTTCGACCCCATGACCCACGAAACACAAAATATGCTTGTTGCAATATTTACATTGCATTAAAATGGCATTTTTCCCAAAAATGCATTCATTCTTAGCATGATCAAACAATGTCAATTTGATTGAAATCAAGAGAGTATATTGTGGAGGGACTCCATATCCACCTATAGGTTTAGATGGAACAATCGTAGCTACCACAAACTCTGAGAACTACTCCCTCATAGTTTGGCAATTTTAAGCTCTCTAGGATTTTAAGAAATCACACCAAAATAATGTAGTGCATGAAGGGATTGGGAGATCAATCAAACAAGTAAGAACCTTCCCTATCATTCACTCATCTAGCTCAGCATGTTGGAATAGTCAATTTTCCCCTGTGACACACAAAAGCAAAATATGTATATTGGAATGTTTACACTACTTTGAAACGACTTTTATGCAAGAATGCATTCATTCTTGACATGTTCAAATGATGTCAAGTTGACCAAAATAGAGAGGTTATTGCGGAGGGACCCTTTATCCACTTAGAACTCTAGAGAGAACTTTTGTAGCTACCACAAACTCTAAGAACTACTTAGTCATAGTTTGCTATATTTTTTCTATTAATAATCTTACAAGAATACCACAAAATAATGTAATCTATAAGGATCAAAAAATTGATGAAACAAATTGCATCCTCCTATGACATACACTCACACACTTCAACATGTCGGCATAGTCAGTTCAACTCCATCATGCACATAACACAAAATATGCTTGTTAGCATGTTACACTTCTTTGAAATGACATCTTTTACAAAAAATGCATTCGTCTTTCACATGGTCAAGCAATATCCAATTCACCAAAACTGAGAGATTATTGTGGCTGATATAGGTTATTTGCAATAGCCAAAATACATTTTTAAGACTATTACGATAGTCAAAAGGTTGTTGTGAGAGCCAACAATCCACTTTACATCAGCATAGCCTTCAAAACTTGTGCACTAATAGTTACAACCATCCAAACTTAGAAAAATGACTATCCTATGATAGTCTAGGCATGCAAATCTGACAATGTGCATGGTTTTTACATGTTACTAGGTCCATGCCCCCCCACTAGGTAACATTTTTGTTATTTGATAAGTTCTTGGATGTCTTAGTCCTACAAAAGATCTTCACATGATACATGACAAGGAATCTTTCAATAAGAGTAATCCTCTAGCCTTCTAAAATAGTGTATACATTATTAATCATAACCTATGACTGGCCTCATGGTTGTGATAGCTCAATTTGCATTTGAGAGAGATAATCATGTATTCATTTAGGGATTCTATCTCAAAAAAATTAATAGTATCCTAGTTTTATCCTCATACTCATGACAAGGACCAAAGACTTTTGGTGAAGGTAGTGGAAAAAGTTTCATAGTTGTTCTAATTGTGACAATCCTAATTTTCCTTGAAAGATCTTATTTTCTATGTATGGGATCTCCATCTAACTCCTATCTATCTCTTTAACTTGTTCCAAATGATTTAAAAATGAAGATTTGACCACACTTAAACAAAAAGAGAGGCGTGAGATAAAATGGTGGAGGTAAAGAGAGATAGGTAGACAAGTAGAGATAGGAGGGGGAGAGAGAAAGTTATATATATACATGGAGAGAAAAAGGGAGAGATATAGAGAAATAGAGAGGGATAGGCAGGCAAAGGGTGAGAGAGAGAGAGTAGAGATAAACAAATAGAGATGTACAAAGAGAGAGATAGAGGGAGATTGAAAGGGGGAGATAGGGAAATATGGGAAGAGAAAGTTAGAGTGGTAGAGATAGAGAGCGATGGGGAGAGGGGGAACTATAAGTAGAAATAGGTCTAGAGAGGGAGAGAGAGGAAAGGAGAGAGCACAATATATAGAGGGACAAGGGAGAGAGAGAGAGGAGAATGATAGGGAGATAGAGGTAGAGAAATATATGGGTATAAAGAGATAAAGATAAGAGAGAGGTTGAAGATAGAGAGGGAACAAGCAAGGGTGAGAGGGGGAGAGATAGAGAGGGGGAGCTAGAGAGATAGAGGTAAAGGAAGAGAGATGGGTAGAGAGGGAGAGAGAGGGAGAGCTAACTTAATATAGATAGATGGAGAGGAGGGAGACATAACTCAATATAGAGATAGGGATAGGGACAATGAGGGGGAGAGGGAGAAGTATAGGGAGAGGGGGTAGAGATTAAGACAGAGAAAAATAGAGATCCAAAGGGAGAGAAAGAGGGAGAGATAGGGAAACATGGGAAGAGAGGTAGAGAGGGGGAAGATAAACGAAGGGAAGGAGAGGGGGAGAGATAGTTAGAGAGACAGGTTTGAAGAGAGATAAATAGAGTGGAAGAGATATGTGGAGAGATAGGTTTGAAGAGAGAGAGGGGGGAGAGGGAGAGATAACTCAATATATATGGAGGGATAGGGATAGGGAGAGATATAAAGAGTTAGAGAGGGATATGGAAAGAGAGGTGAGATAGAAGTAGAGATAAACATATATAGATGGATGGGGGGAGATAAAGACAAGGAGATATGGTTTTTATTTCAAAATGTCTCCAAGGCATTAGTTATATATTCAACAAGGTCTCTTAGTTGTAGCTAGTGATTTTCTCATGTCACATTTGCTAGCACGAATGTAATGTCAAGTCATGGATGAATGTAAAAACATTTTGAAAACCTTGCAAGTATTTTAATGATCTCTCCCATTTTATGTATGAATATACATTTATGATATGGATTACTAACTATGCTCTCTAGAAAAATTTCATTGTCATTGTTGTATGCAATTACATAGCCCCATGTTCCTTGATTGTAGTTTGTTTTCTTCTTTATGAACTGTGACTCTTGCCAAAGGAATAGGCATCATTCTTGAACCATACATCAATCTCACACCATCAAACAAAACATAATAAATAACTTGTAAGAGTAGTTTTGTGCATTCATGACCTCATAATATAACTGGGGATTTATCTTAAAGGGAGTTGTTGAATGAACATATCTCATGTGGGTTATGCTTGCACACTTGTCATAGAAGGGTTTTGAGATAGTTGTACTTAGTTCAATGACAAGATTTCAAGCCAAGTCAATAGATTGGGTTATCGATTGGTTTGGTTGTTGACGTTACACGTGATTTCAATACCTATTAAGGCATATATCTAGGAACACCCTCTTAAATCTAAGTTGAGTTCAAAGAGGAGATGAAACCTGCTCTTGTAGAGTTATTGATGAATTGATTTCAATTACATGACAACTATCCTTACTTTATGAGGGAGATTTCCTTCAAAGTGGAGCAATGATTTTAGAAAGCAACAAAATGGTGTCATTCTTGGGTCCTACGAAATTGGAGATATACTCAAAGTTACCAATAACAATTTTTACAATTAGGTTTGTGATTGAATAAGTTTGGTATCTCATCAACTTACACCAAGATAATGGCATCATTTCTAAAAATAAAAATTGTAAATTTATTTTGAGAACATTAGTAACTTGAAGAGGTGCATTTTGCATTTTTTTGTGTGTTGAAGTTGGTAGCATGTCAACTTACACCAACAAAATGGCACCGAGGATGAAAAGGGTTTGAGTTGACAAGAAATTGAAGACTTTATTGGTAGCTGCAACCCAAAATCAAATTGTCTTTGAGGTTTGTGTACTTCAAGGATTTCCTCACTTTTGTGAGGTGATGACTCTATTGTCAAAGAACGGTTTTTTTTGCTATTGTTCATTTTTCATGAACACGGATCATGGTGGCCACAACTAAATATAAAGTACCCCATTTTCTTCCAATTTGAAACATCATTTATTTCTTGTTAAATAAAAACAAAATTGTTCAATTCTCTTCTCTACCATGCAAAAATAATATGTAACCACCAATGGATGGTCGAAATGGGCTCATTTACCCTAGGGGCACCTCATCAAATGCATCATGTAAATAAAAATCTATATGTTATGGTAGATCAAACATCCAAGAGTACTATGAGGATGAACCTCCATATTCTTCACACAACCAACACAAAAAAAAATCGCATTCAAACATACAAGCATCCATACTTGCAAACAAGTTGAGGATAGAAAAGTATGAATCTTGAAAAGAATTGTGAAAAAATATTTAAGTCCCTACAATAAAAAAGGTACCCTACTAATACAAAAAAAGCATCTTTCCATCATTTATTGTCCTGCTTGAGCTTATTTACAAGAAGCTTGACTTTTATTGGGTCAATTATGAAAGGAAAACAATGAAATCTTCAATATACAAATTGATGCCTAGGTTTTATCGGTATGATCATCTAGAGGGGGCTGCACATGTTGCTCGGTATTTTCAAATTTCATGGAAAAATATTAGTTTGAAGATGAAACCATGTGGATGGTACTTTTTGTTAGGTCATTACCAGGAAAGGCAATGGATTGTATAAAAAAAAAATTGAGCATTCTTTTGCTTCATGGAATCGTCTTATGGTTGCATTCAAACATGAGTTCACTTTGCATCTAGAACTTGTTGCTCTTGTTGAAGAATTAGAAAACATCTACTAGCAATGGGGAGATTTTAACATGGAATTCAATCACATGTTGCTCTTTCTTAGATTCCAAATAAATTCAAACCTAACACACCTATCTATATTGATATGCTTCTTGGATCCTATGATGTTTCTCTAGGCTCTAGTTCAACTACTTGCAAAATTTTATTTGATTAACATGTAACAAGCATACAAGTATTTTGATTACATTGATAGTTTGAAAAGGGATATGATTGTGAAATTCTTATCCCCAAGAACAAATGTTCATAGTGATGAACAAGTTCTCATAGAAAATGATTGCTTGGATATTGCATCATGTTCTTTAACATAATATCAAACAATGATTGTGTTTGTGGGTAGGCAGAGGAAGGTGTCAATTCATTGTGTGATAGAAGTACAAATTGAAAGTGACAGTGTCTGCACCCAATTCAACTAGATCAATAGTTTGTGGGAGATTGCAATGAAGAAATAAATGATGACTTCCAACTTGAGAATGAGGAATATGACCCTATTATTTGTTGTAGCAGTGTGGACAGTGAGGAAGGTGTGTATACTAATGAATATTATCTGATTAATAAGCTCATATAGATTATTATACATCACATGCACATGTTGGTGATGCAAATTATGAACAAGAAAATGTCTTCTTATTTAATCTCTTACCTTACTTTGTCCCCTTTTTTTATTTTGAAGATGTTTCTAATTGTTTTTATGAAAAAAGCATAGTCATAGTTGTATATCATGATGAAAATGTTAGAATGGATGTTGGTACAACTAATCATGCTCAATATGAAGAGTTTGTAATTAAAGAATGTGAAGTTGGAAATCGTATGAATGCATATGAGAGCCTATTTATTTGGTGTGCAACATCATGTCTTCATAACACTTAGTGCACTTCAAAAGGGTCACATAAAAGTGCCATTGTAGAATTGAAAGTGGAAGGAGATGTGTACCATAGGTAAGATTTGAATAGCATATGTCATAATAGGTTGTCAATAAAAGAGAGACAATTTGAAGAGTGTAGCTCTTCTCCTAAGGTGTCTCATGATCCAAATTTTTGTGCTAATGAACTTTGCATTAACATACATGATGATGAAGTATGTTGATTGCCTATTTCCCCGATGTGAGTGAAAACAAATATGAAGCTTTCCTTTGTGATGAAGATGTTGCATCTTATAGGGTGGACAAAAATGTACTCAAGTTCAAGTGTTTCACTTGGGACCAACATACAATTTGTCATTGGTTATAAAAATGGTGTAAGCATTTTGTTTGCCAATAATGCTGAAAATTTATTTTTATTTCCTTAATTGGTTTGATTCTTGTTTCATTTTTGTTTGTTATTGTCTATAGATGAAAAACAAAGCAAAAATGACAACCCAACTTGCCAAAAAAATAACTTATGACAAGGTTGCTTCCATATGAAAAAGAAGTTACATTTTCCCAAAAATGAAGATCATCCAATTCATATAGACAATAGTCCACAACCTGTTCAGACAGTAATGAAGGTCACTACAGTTTAAAGAACGTAGAAAACAACACGAGAACATGATTGGTTGACAAAGTACATGACAAGGACTCTTAAAGATGTTGAGAATAACAATATGTTGACAAAGGATGCAATAAAAATATGGAGAGACCCAACAACTACATTCAACAACTGGTAGGTAGGCTTACATCAACATCAAAGAAAGGTTCGTTAATTGTACTAACAAAAACAAGAATCTCTTATTGTGGAATTGTGCAAAGAGATGGCTGCAGTTGGCCATGGTCTTGAGATTATCAATCTCAAAGCAAAGATAGCCTGAATTTTCCAAACTAGACCCAAACCTTTTAAGGATGGGTTGTTTGGGAAGCCCTAGTGGATTGGTTTTAAGAGGCACAATCAAGAACTCACCTTGCGAACAACTACTTGGCCCTAAAAAAGAAGAGGCACTCAACCTTAGAACTATTGTTGTATTTTCTTTCTACAAGACATTGTCTATCAATATGTGAATCTATATGATCCTCAAAAAACATGGAACTATCATGAAACTAATATTAAAATAGGTAGAAATGGTGTCATGAAAGGTGTTGGCCAAAAGAGGTAGTAGAAGCGTTTCATACAATATTCCTAAGAGTCAAGAATGGATAATCATTATTTGTTGTGTTAATGATGCTAGATAGAGCATATAAGGCTCTATTTGTTTAAGTGAAAAAAAAAACAACTAAAGAAATTACATTGTAGGTTGTGAACCGAGTGTTTGCATGGCAGCCCAACCACACACATGGATGCCAAAAAATATATGAATTGGTTGTACCACTTTCATAGTCAACTCCAAGAGACATGTCAACCACAAACAAATACTAATTTTTTTATGGATATGGAAGCCACTCGCAGTCACGTCAATCCAAGAGGAAAGGATGTTGGGTATTGATTTGCTTACATTTCCTGCACACACATTGCATAAACCATAGCTCATAGATGCGACTATATTTTTTATTCAATTCATACTTCAAATCAAAATGAGTATCATGGCTAGAAAATTATCCAAACATCAAAATCAGGAGAGCATAATTAAAAAAACTAAATAGTAATTCACTAAAAAATATTGATAATGTCAAATATCACAATAGGATATGGATATGGCCCCTTAATCCAAATGCACTCATGGGTGACGTGTCTCAACGATATATATTAATTCAACATAATTAATGATGATTCTACAATACAGAACAACATTAGTCTATCAAGAGTAGTTTCAACAAATGAAGTGTCACACACATTGCTATCTATTATTTCAAATGATGAATTACAATATACACAGAATCATAGGTAAACAAAAGTATACCACATACATCTCAAAGTACTATGATTGATTCAGTTGCACAAGTGATGGGTGATCAATTGTCTCGTGACATAGTAAAGAGTCAAAGTGAAGAATTGTATTTTGATCTTAGTCTTCCCTCGTAGCCTAACCAACTAGCATGGTTGGTGGAGGAAGCTATGAATCTGGGTACGAATTTACACTTCCAAAAAAATAAAGATATTTTTTGTTCTCATCTCCACCAACCACATTTTTCGTATTGCAAACGATACATTACTATGGTAAGTGTGGAGGTTCAGATTGTGGAGGTAATGCAAACTTCAACCAAGATACACAAGCATTTGGTAAAGAAGGCAAGAACAATACTGACTCACAATTGAATTAGATAATGGATTCCTAATTAGTTTCAAACATCAACAAATTCCTCATGCTACCTGTGCACATTGTTAATGAAAGAACCAAGAATGTTGATGATAATAGAATTCAATTGAGCCGACAGTCTAATTTAACAATAGATGAATAGATGAGTCTCTTAATGTAGCAAGAGAAAAAGAAAAAAGAATTACAAGACCTAAAATCTCAAAGGAATCAATAAAAAGAAAGAATGGAAGTGGGTGTTGTGGTAAGGGAATTGAAAAAGCAAGCTAAAGTGGATAGTGGAGATGGGAAGGAAAATTTTATCTATTCTTCTTTACACTATAATTCCATACCTAGATTCATAACTCTCTCCACCAACCATGATAGTTGGCCAAACTGTGAGGAAGACTAAGACCATCATCCAATTCCTTACACCAATTGTTTGTCATGTCATGAGATATGTGATCACTCACCACTTGTGCAACTAAATCGGCAAGAATACTTTGAGGTGTATGTGGTATACCTTCCTCTACTTATGATTTCATTCTACATTACAATTCAACATCTAGAAGAGTAAACAACAATGTGTGTCATTTCATCTATTCAAACAACTCATGATAGACTAAGGATGTTCTGCATTGCAAAATCATTATTAGTTGCATTGAATTGATGTATCATTGGGATGCATGCCATCCACCAGTGCATTTGGATTAAAGAGACATATCTTTATTTTTTGAATCATGTTGTGATATTCGACACTATCAATATTTTTTTGACTTGTCTAATTCTGTCAATTTTGTCCTCATTTCGATGTTTGGAGACCTTACTAGCCATGTTTTTTTTGGTTTGAAATATAATTTAAATGGTGAAAAAACACTTATTTCTATGTCTTATAATTTATGCAATGTGTATGTGGCCAATATAAGCAAATCAATATAATTTTTCCTTCCCATCTCCACTAGCCACATTTGTCGTGCCTCAAATCATATAAAAGCAAACGAAAGTAAAAGAGAAGGTTCAAAAGGAACAAAATAGAAAGGAACTAAATATCAATGTGGCCCAAAGGGCTTTACATGAGAAAAATGGTTCAACATTCAAATTAACCCCTTACCAAAAAATCATGCATTATTTTGAGATTTGGTAAACATAAATATCCCTCAATTTTTTGGTACTATGAATCGTTCAAGTCTCAACCCATCTCATGTAAGTTGCAATCAATTTCCAAGTCAATATAAAACTTTGAGTGCATCTTACATGGGATTGGCTAACATTTACACAATTCATAGCAACAAAAAATTAAGGGATATTTATGTTCGCCAAATCTTGAAATAATGCATGATTTTTTGGTAAGGGATTAATTGAAGTGTTTAATCATTTTTTCCCTATAGAACCCTCTAGCCAACTCAATCTTTTTTCATTTTGTCTTGTTCCTTTTGAAACTTGCTCCCTTTTTGGCTCTTTTATGTTTTGTAAAGTTTTTAACTGCACTTTTTTCTTTACATTATATTTTCTTATCCACTTTCGTCTACTCCTTCAATTCCCTTTCCACAACACACATTGTTTTTCTCTCCTCATTCTATTGTTTCTTTTGGGATTTGAAGTCTTCTAGTTTTTTTATCCTTTACGTTTTCTACATTAAGAGACACATGTAGTTATATGTTGTTAACAGTTGAGATAGTTGGCTCAAACGAATTTCAATATCACCAGCATTCGTGGTTCTTTCATTGAAAATGTGCACAAGAAGCTTGAGGAATTTGTTGATAGTTGAAATTAATTTGAAATCTATTATCTAATTCAATTGTGAGTCAATGTTGTCCTTGTCTTCCTCACCAATAGCCTATGTCTCTAGGATAATATTTGCATTGCCTCTACCATTTGAACCTCCACTTCAACATAGTAATGTACCATTTGAGGCATGAAAAATGTGGCTAGTGGAGATGGGATATATTCTTCTTTACATTGTAGATCCATACCTAGATTCATAACTCTCTCAACTAACCATGATAGTTGGCCAAATTGTGAGGAAGACTAAGACCATCATCCAATTCCTTACACTAAGTGTTTTTCATGTCATGAGATATTTGATCACTCACCACTTGTGCAACTAAATCAGTAAGAATACTTTGAGATGTATGTGGTATACCTTCCTCTACCCATGATTTCGTTCTACATTACAATTCAACATCTAGAAGAGTAAACAACAATGTGTGCCATTTCATCTATTGAAACAACTCATGATAGACTAAGGATGTTCTACATTGCAAAAGCATTATTAGTTGCGTTGAATTGATGTATCATTAGGATGCATGCCATCCACCAGTGCATTTGGATTAAAGAGTCATATCTTTATTTTTTTAATCATGTTGTGATATTCGACACTATCAAGATTTTTTTAGTGATTTGTTGTCTAATTTTGTCATTGTCCTCATTTTGATGTTTGGAGACCTTACTAGTCATGTTGTTTGTTATGGTTTGAAATATGATTTAAATGGTGAAAAAAACACTTATTTCTAAGTCTTATAATTTATGCAATGTGTATGTGGCCAATATAAGCAAATCAATATCCAACATCCTTGTCTCTTGGATTGTTGTGATAGCGACATGGCTTTCATGGCCATCAAAAATCAATGTGTCTATAGGTGACACATCTCTTGGAAATGATTGTGCAAAGTGGTGCAACCAATTCATAAAAAGTTAGTTTGTTATTCATGTGTGCGGTTGGGTTGCCATGCAAGTACCCAATTCGTTACCTGCAATGAAATTTTTAGCTATTTTTTTCCTTAAACAAGAACCTAGTATGCTTTGTCTAGCAGTATCAACATTGGAGATAATGATTATCTATTTCTAACTCTTTGGAATGATGTACAACACACCTGCTCCCTCTTTTATCCAACACTGTCATCACACCATTTCTACATGCATGAATACAAATTTCATCACAAATTCATTTTTTCGTTGAGGACCATATGGATTTGAATGATAGTTCGTGGACAATGTTTTGTAGAAAGTAGATACAACAACATTTTTGTGATTAAATTCCATTCCTTTCTCAAGGCCCTCAACTGTCAGCAATGTGAGTTTTGGATGACACATTTTAAAACCAATCCACCAAGACTTCCCAAGCAGCCTATATTTAAAAAGGTTGGATATAGTTCAAAAAATTTGAGCTACATCTACCTTGGAATTGATAATATCAAATTTATGGCTGCCTACAACCATCTCTTTGCACCATTCCACAATAAGAGTATCTTAATGTTTCGTCAATACAGTTGGCCTTTTTTGACATGGATGTAACCCCACCTAAAACCCTTGTCAACATACCATTATCCTCAACATCTTTAAGATCCCTAATCATCTCCTTTGTTGATCTTTCATTCTCACATTTCTTTCTATGTTTTTGAAGATGGAGTAACCTCTACTATTATCTCAACAAGTTGCAAAGTGTTATATACATCAACTAGAGTATCTTCATCTTCAAGGAATATAACTCCTCTTTTATGTGGATGCAACCTTTTCCTAGCTCTTTTTTTGGTCAATTGAGTCCTCACTCGAGCTTCATTAGTCATCTGCAAACAATAACAAACACAAATAAAACAAGAATAAAATCAATTAAAAAACAAAAACAAATTTTCAGTATATTGGCAAACAAAAAACTTAAACCATTTTTCATAACCACTGACAATTGGTTGTGTTTGAGATGACTAAGTTCGTAGTGATGCTTGAATAGAAGATTATTAAATGAATTCCCTTTACAATTTTTTTTTTTACAAATTTTGGTGTACATGTTGCAGTTTATATTTTGTAAGATGTTTACAGTTTTTTTTTTGCTTTTTACTATGTTGTTCTCTTTCTTAATATAAACAATAAATATTAAACCATCATATATGCACTTACAGTATAGTGGATTGAACATTTACATCATATACAACAGATAGACATTTACAAAAAAAAGTTGACATCTTATACAAGAGGTAGCCATTAACAGTTTAGAAGACCCATGTATGCACTTGCAATACACTAGCTACGACATTTTGATTTTTTAGACCATATAGCAATAGACAATGGCTAACACATCCACACACAGTATCCACTTCCTCCCAATTAACACACATTGTTTGATTTTTCCCTTCCAACAAACTATATTAAAAGTCACAAACAGAGGCCCTATTGGGTATAACTACAAACACTCCTATGGCTACAACAAATAAGAATTTATGAGAATAAACAATATAATCTATCTATGCACTTATAGCTCAATGAAAATAACATTTACATCATAAGAACGGATAAACATTGAAAAGCATTAACAATATAAATTAAAACCTCATATATACACTAACAATATAACTTAAAACCTCATATGTGCACTTACAACAAACATGATAATACATTTATGTGGTATACTAATAGATAGGAATTCCCGAGCATAAACAATATAATTGAAAACCTTGTAGATTATGCACTTACAACAAACTAGGTATAATAATTACATCGTAGACAATAGATATGTATTCACATGCATAAACAATAACTTGAAACCTCGGACATGCACTTACAACTTAGTGGGTAGAACATGTACATCATATAGAACAAATAGGCACTATAAGGCATAAACAATATAACAGAAATGCATTAGGTTATGCACTTACAACACTAGTGGGTATAAGAATTACATCGTATTCAATAGATATGCATTGAGTAGCATAAAAAATATGATTGAAAACCCCACATATACATTTACAACATAGTGGGTTGAATATTTACATTGTATACCACAAATATGCATTCGCATGCATAAACAATACAACCTCAAACCCCATATATGTAATTACCAGTGGGTAGAATATTAACATAGTATAAAGCAAATAGACATTCCCAAGCATAAACAATATAATTCAAAAACTTTATAGATTATGTACTTACAACACACAAGGTATAACAGTTATATTGTATAAAATAGATATACATTTACATGCATAAACAATATAAGTCTAAACTTCAAATATGCACTTACAGCCCAATGGGTAGAACATTTACATCTATACAACGTATAGGAATTCTCAAGCATAAACAATATCACTAAAAGCCAAATAGATTATGCGCTTACAACACACTGATTATAACAATTACATTGAATTCAACAAATATGCATTGAGAGGCATAAACAATACAATTGAAAACCCCACATGTCTTTACAACATATTGGGTAAAAGGTTTATATTGTATATAACATATATGCATTCATATGCATAAACAATATAAACTCCAATATCAAATATGGACTTACAACTAAGTGGGTAGAACATTAATGTGGTATACAACAAATAGACATCCCCAACCATAAACAATATAACTAAAAACCCAATAAGTTAAGCACTTACATCACACTGGGTATAACAATTAGATCGTATGTGTGATCCTAAATGTTTTACCTGTTCTAAAGATGCAAAATAACTACTATGCAATGAGGAAAAATACAAAGGGACACCTCAAGATTAGCCTAGGAATGATAAAGCAAAGAAATAAGCTAAAATGAAGATTGTAAGATGATTATACCTTCTTTGCTGCTGAAACTCCTTGGTTGGCCCTTGATTTTGATTTATTTGTGTGCTCCTTAGATGGCTATTGATGTAGCTAAATAAAAGATTAACTATGTGGTGGGATGCAAATACAAATGGCTAAAATAGATGGCTAGATGAGAGAAAATGCTTGTAAAAAAATGAGTGCACAAAATGACAACATAAGGTTGCTCAAATGACTAAGTGTTCTCCAAATGCCTTAGAGGAGGTGGTATTTATTGAGGAGCTTGAATTCTCTAGAGAATTCAATGGTTGAGATTTATCCAACAAGGCCAAGATGAAGGGGTAAGGTGAGTTGAGGACTCACAAGCCCTCACATTTTGACATGTGGAACGTGAAGTGGCTAAGGGTGAGATGATGTGTAGGTGATGTGGAAGGGAGGTACATGATGTGTAAGGACATGTACCTTGGAAGTACATTGTGAGATGAGAAGGTTCTTTGGAGGAATAAATGTGAATTAAAAAAATTCACATGCTTAGGAGAATCTAGTGGATAAGATAGGGTCTCCAAAAAGGTGGGAGTTTGTCACATGTGACTTGATACGACAAGTCAAAGATTCTAGAAGATGCATGGAAAAAGGGATTCTAGGAGAAATAAAAGTGAATTAAAAGTTCACATGGGGAAGAGAGGAGCCTTGGATGAATAAAAAAGAATTTAAAATTCCTTGAGGGGATGGGGAGAGTTGACCAAGGTACTAATTAGGCTTAACTAATTAGTAATTAAAGGATAATTAGGGGTTAATGAGGATTGGAAGCCAACTTGCAAAAGTTGGAGCATGTGACACATCTTAATCAAGGATTAGGCATATGCACATCCTTAATGAAGAGATTAGGAGATGGATTAGAATTAGATGAAAATGACATGTGAGGAATTCATTTAATGAAAAGGGGATTAAGGAGGTTAAGGTATTTAATTAAATACCTTAGGGATTTGGCAGAATTAAGGATATTAATTAAATAATAGTAATAATACTTAATTAACTCGGATAAGAGGATGCCGGTATTGGCATGGTGTGATGGTTTAATGGTGGCATTGTTGTTCTTGTCACCAAGGTTCAAACCCCATTGGGGTGGTATTGTTGAATGGTTGTATTCCGGTTCATAGCTCCGGTCAAAAGCGTTTACCCCTTGAATTAAAAAAAAAACTCGGATAAAAGGATGTTTAGATGAAAAGTGATAAATTTGGATAAATTAAGTGTCAAAATTTGGATGTCTATAGTATGCAATAGTTATACATTGAGAGGCATAAACAATATAACTGAAAAACCTCATATATGTACTTACAACATAGTGGATAAAACATTTAGATTGTATACAACAAATATGCATTCACATGCAGAAATAATACAACTTCAAACCCAATATATGCAATTATAGGTCTTTGGGTAGAACATTGACATTCTATAGACATGTAGAGTGTACGTTAGACCAACATAATACATGTAAAGTTATGCAAATTGATTGGCGTAATCTTCTGCTACTACCTTGTCTTATTATGTCATTCCCTCCAAAAAAATATAGTAGAGGATAGAAAACAAAGAAGAGACAACATGATGAAATTGGTGAGAGATTCAAACGAGAATAATAAAAGAATTGAATGGATGTCATCCCTATTTGAATTAGTAACATTAATTATTTTTTTAATGCTCATTTGGTATGGACTCTTAAATTTCTATTCTCTTGTTTGAATTCTTAAATATGAATTTTTCCATACATTGCAGAGTTTATATGATTTTGTCATAAATTGTAGAGTGGATTGTTTTCGTCAAATGATTGATTCATTTCTATCCTCTTATTTTAATGGGATCTTTGGTGGCCTTAAAGCTTGTCTGTGGTGGATGCAGGTGGGCGGTTCAATTTGATAGATGGGACACATGACCATGTTTTATGTTAGAAGTGCATTTTGTTACTAGGAAATTGGGATATAAGGTGGATCTGATATGATTCCATCATGGGATAGATGGGTTTGTTTCATGTTGACATGGTAGTTACTTTTTGGAATACTTGTGTACAAAATGGGTGATCAATGCATATGTTCCCTAGACTCTTAGTTTGTATTTTTTGTATTGTGTGGTGCAAATTTTAATGCATATATGCATATTCGAGCATCATGGATTGTATGTGGTTTGTGTCAGAAGCTTAATGAATATTCTCTGACTTGTAAGACTATGATGTATTTCTTTTTGGGACAAATATAAGCAATTTATAAAACAAATATCATTTGTACATTGATTGGCCACTATTTGTTAGATTTTTGAGTAAAATTGGAGTGACAATTGGTTAATGAGGTGCTCCATTGTGAATCCCAGTCAACTTATATCCCTACTAGAGGACCCCACTCCACTATCAGGCCTTGTCCCTTATATATGAGTAGCATAAAGCTTGTTTTCTCGTCATTTAAACTGTTAATATTTTTTCCCTATATAACTTTGTGTGGTGATGAAGACAAACTTTATTACTTGAACTTTCACCTAATGTTTTTCCCACTTGAAAGATTGGTTACTAAAGATGTTATAGTACAACGAGGTTGTATAGTGAGCCAAGAAATATGTTGTCATTATAAAGTGACCTAAACCACTTTGTTTGTAGAGGGTGACATTTGGATATATTAATTTTCACCTACACATCTCATCGTCAACTTGAAGATTACAATTACTACATTTGACAAAAAACTATCAAGTATTACACAACAAATATTTTTTAATCTAAAGAATAATTAATAGATATTATTATTTACTGTCTAAGCCAAAGAAATTTTTATTTTAAAAGAGGATTTACTATTACAGCATGAATTTTATATCAAAATGTAATAATTTTATGTACTAGTATTCAAAATTTTACTAACTGAAATATAATTTTTGAACATTTTATATGAAGTTATTCAATAGAAAGTGAAAATAGCCCATAGAGATATGACACTATAGGCCACATACTTAGGGATTGTGGAATGAAAGGAGAGGTAACTTGTAAATGGGAAAGATATAAGGACGTGGTAAGGTTGAAGTTTCCTAAATTCATTTAAATTGATTAAATTCTAGATATCAATGTCCACAGGTTATAAGTAATAGAATTTATGCAGGCATCAATTTGCTTTGACTTATTCTAAAATCAAGTGGATGCATAGAATGTAATCTCTATTACAATCATGAAATGTATTAAGAATATGAAATACAATAAACATATATCATGAATAATGAGTGGAAAAGTGGTTGATTTTGTTCAGACTATAGCAAGCTTTATAGTGTAAGCAAGGATTCATAAAAATCCTTACCTGCAACTCAGGTATGCTTTGTAAACCATGCTCTATCTAAGTTTTTCTCTTTGTAGCACCACCATAATCTTGACAACACTAAAAAAATGTTGAAGTTGTAGCACTTTCTATTTTGGTTTTTATGGAAAAATAAATAAATTGAAATAAAAATTATAATTAGGTTTCTAAAATAAAAAGTGCACTTTCTATATATACTACAGAAATAAAATTCTAAAGAGCGAGCCTATTCATAAATACCCTAGAAAGCATCATTTAATTATTAACACAAAATGTCTCCATTGCCAATGGTAAATCCATCCTAAAACAATAATAAGAAACAAAAAGAAAAACGAGAATGAGTAAATCTTTGAGGTATAATTTTAGTAATAAAAAATTTGTGCTCAAGTTATGCTTTAAAACAAAGAGAGACTCACAACTCTCATTTGTAAGATTTGATTTGATAAAAACAAAATAAAAAGCAAGACACAAAAATGCATGGCATAAAAAGGCTTCGAGATTTCAACTCGAAGCCCATTAAAAGGCATTGCCACAAAAAAAAAAAAAAGGCTTCTTAGTCTTTAATAAGAAGATCTATTATTGCCTATCAATGAAAGGTTTGTGTTAAAATAGCCCATATGAAATAGGTGGTTCATAGAATAAATGAAAGAGTGCATAACATATTTATGATACACATTCTATGAACCTGTTTGAGGTTGTGACTCCTAGTGACAAAAAAACTTGAAGGAAAAGTTAGAGATGAAATTTAGCTAGAAAATCTAGTGAAAAATTTGTAGTGAAGATGTAATCTTTAACAATCTTATCAGAAAATCATAAGCAATTACTCTGTAAATTCATGCCCCCTTTTCTACATAGCTAGAATTGAACATCCTAAATGGTAGCGTCTCCATTTTTTGAAGGAAAAAACTTCTAAAATTTCTTGCAAGGTGTTAATAAAATGCTCATGAAACTACTCTTACAACATGTCCCTTGCGGATATTTATGTTTTACTATCTTATGGTGTAGCTGATCCCATGCAGTTGTTTAATTAGCACAATGCATAATTTGCAATCTTCTCCTAAAACAATGTACATATAGAATAGAATTTGAAAGTTCAGCTGTTAGTGGAGGGGTGTTGAAGTTATGCAACCAATGCTAAACCATAAACTTACCACATTGTTGAATTTATTCTTCCATGACACATCATCATAGTACCTGATTTGACCCCATTTTATATAG
Source organism: Sequoia sempervirens (assembly GCA_007258455.2). NCBI lineage: Eukaryota > Viridiplantae > Streptophyta > Pinopsida > Cupressales > Cupressaceae > Sequoia > Sequoia sempervirens. Next base: position 142,660,789 of record VDFB02000008.1, read on the forward strand.
CAATTTGTTGATGAGTTGGAATGTTCTCTTCAATACTAGTTTTCTTCATTCTCTTGGTGGCATCTCCTTCAAAACGTGAATGTACAAAGGTATTCTTTGATACTTTTGTACCATAGGGGTAGTGCTACAATTGGAATAAGTGTGTGTCTAGAAAATCTTCATTTACTCCCTCTAGGGTTCACCTAACTTGATCCTAGATGATTGGTCAGCAATGACATGACTCTTCCTCGGTCGTACAATAATAGTGAACGTGAGTTTTTGTAATAGGAAGAGCCATCTTCTTACCCTTGAATTATTGGTTTGTTCACTAGGTACATAAGGGCTTGGTGGTCAACATAGAATGTAAAGGGGTTTTTCAACAAGTAGTGTTTGAACCTTTGTATATTTTGAGGGCTTCCCTCTCTGTTGTACTATAGTTCTCTGCCTTTGGTAGTAGCCGACTGGCAAAGAATAGTAGGTGGTCTATCCCTTGCAGTCCCACTTGTGCCAATGTTGCTCCAATCATTTAGTTTGATATGTTGATGTGTATGTGGAACTCTTTACTCTAGTCCAAATATGCAAGGATTGGAGAAATTAATATCAATCATACCTTCAATTCATTGAAGGCCTTCTCCTAATCTTTTGTCCATATGAATGGTTGATTAAGGAATTAAAGCACTTAGTCAACCTACTCTACAAGACACCATAAAAAAGGAAAGGGATATGAAATCTTCTACATCTAAAATTAAATTTCAATCTAAGGGATTCCTGCATAAGAGGGATAAGGATAGAAAAAATTTCTCAAAAGATATAAATCAGTCTAAGAATGTATCCAACAGGTTGGATAGTGATTAGATTAATGAGCTTTAGATGGAAGAAACTATGTTTCCATTATAGAGATCCTTGGGACCCATCCCGCAAGAGTGTTATTAATGCAAAGTCAAAGCAAATTGAATATTTTTCAATTGATGATACTACATCAAAAAATTCAAACTAACACACTAAATCTAAGAGTAGAGATGGGGAAAGCTTAGCAAATGAGACTGAAAAGGAACAAGGATGTGGTGGTGTCATTGCCCAAATTTCTAGCTTCCAGAAAGTTGGATCATTCAAGGTTAGAGGCTTACTTTATGGGAAACAAATAATTACTCATTGATATACGTGTTGCAATTTCATTGATGAAGGGCTTGTTGCCAAGAGACGAGTCCAAAAGAAAATTTTCAAAGGGTTTAAGGTGATGGTTGTGGATGGATTTACCCTTACTTGCACATGAAAAATTTTCAACTTGGGCATATAGTTGGGGGAATAACAATTGTGGAACAATTTCTATGTGGTGAGTATAGGGGGCACAGATGTGGTCCTAGGTATGCATTGGATGCATACAATTGGAGAGTTCACCATGAACTTGAACACAATGGAAATGAGATTTGAAATAGAGGGTAAGAGGATAGTGCTCAGAGGCATGTCAGATGGGGGTATTAGAGTATTTTCCTTCAAAATAATTGAGAGATTGATTTAGCATGACCACGTGGAGAGGGCAACAATGTGTATCATAATGCCTACTATTATAGAGCTAGCAAGAGAGAGATCATCATCCAGATTTTCAAACCTTGTCATCTAAGCATAGCAAAGTATTTGGTAGTATACTTGTTGGGAGACCTCCAAAGAGAGGGATTGAGCAAATGTTATCAAGTTAGAGGAGGGTGCTAAGTCCTTGATTACTATCCCATACCACCATCTAAAGAGGCATGAAGATGAGATTGAAAATGCAATCAAAGAATTATTAGATATTGGACACAAGGCCTAGCACGAGTCCCTTTGCTTCTTTTGTAGTGTTGGTTAAGAAACAAGATGGAACAATGTGCATGTGCATTGACTACAAAGTACTCAATAAGAAAACAAGAAAGAATAGGTACCCCATTCCTTGCATTGATGAGCAGTATAGAAGAGTTACATGGTGCATGCTAACAGGTTGTTGTAAGGTCCTAACACTTTAGTTAGAAATATATCAATTATTTCAACCAGGTAATGTTCAAGGGTTGTATGCAATAAGGGATTTTTTGGGAATCTCTCTCAGATTTTATGAATGTTTAAAAATGGTTGTAAATAGAAATTAAACTAAAATACCACTAAACTAAAAAGCATGAGATTGTTTAAACTAGAAAACGTTTAAATTCTTATTCTAGAAAGCATGTAAATTACTTAGGAATTAACTCTTGCAGTGAAACTGTAGAATTTAAATGAAAGCAACTAACAGGGAACGACTAACTACTAATAAAAAGTACACTTAACGACTTGTAACTAACAATAGGAGTAGGTGCTCTGGAGTTTCAAAGTAACAAAACTTAAAGATTACAAACTTAAAACTACAAACTGCAGGAGTACAAAGCTCGACACAAAATAACATTTATCTAAGTTCAACATGTACAAAATGAAAGTAACATTATTAACAAAAGAAATACTTATCTACTCTATGATATCCCTCGAGTGGCCAGCTCTTGGGTGCTCCTACGATTAACTTAGATCACATGTACTTTCACATCTTCAAAATAAAACCATTTCTGGTACTTCCATTACACAAAACTATTGACTCAAAATGGGACTGGCAATATTTATTTTATTCATATCATCAAATTGTAACAGAGAGACATAGTTGAATAGTATTCAAAGCATATCATAACAACATATCATTGCTTTTGGCAGTTACACATATATACTACTTACAAAATCCTAAATTTCAGATGGCAGTAGATCACCATTGAAAAAGTCTTGAACATAATTACAACTAACTAACTTAACAAATGTTCATGACATAAAAACATAATAAAGGCTCGAAGTGGAGTCGTAAAGTCTTAAACAAAAAGTTTAACAAACAACTTTAAAGGAGATGGTTGCACTTTGCATGCCTAAATTTCTGGTGCCTAAAATTTCGGCGCTTTAACTCCAACTGCTTGAATTCCACTCAAAGTCCACTTCATTCTTTGGTTGTACAAAATCCATGTACAATGACTTGAAATCTATACCATTAAATCAACATTAGTTAGTTAATTTCAATCGATTTAAGAAATAAATATTTATACATCATTTCATAAAAAGCATACAATTATTGATCCTAAAAATAAACAACTAGCAGGGCTAAAGTGATTGGTAAGAACAACGAAGGGTATTTAGCTTATTATGATTATGAGGTTATTTATACCTCATCACCCCTCCCCTTCCTAAACCTGAGTAGGTCCTCCTGCTCTTTGATGTGTCCTCTGCCTTTCTACATCCATGTTCCTATTTAGTTCATCGTATTTGGAACTGAGATCATATGGATCCTCTACTTCTCTATCCCAATCACCAGGACTTTTAAGAAAACCCTTGTTGTATTTAACCCTTAATTTCCATTCATGTAAGTCCTCAAGATTCTGCTCTATAGTGACAAGTACTGTAGGAGGTGGTTGAAGAAGCAATGGAGGTCTATACCTCATCCCTATCCATTTGGTTTTAAGATGTTGTAGTAGCTATGCTAATGCCTCAGCCCTTCTGTATGACCACCTTATATTGGTAGGTGAGATCACCTCCCTCCTTTTAAGATACATAGGCAGAGGAGTGTGTCACTCCTCACAGGAACTCCATGCCCTCTCTATTATATGTGGCCCCTGAACTTTAAAATTCTCAAAACAAATATGAATATTATCATTACATTTGCTTCTCACAACTTCATAGCTCTTAATTCCTTTGAATTGAGCTTTAAAGTCAAAGGGTTTTCTGTTGGGGTATCTCATTTGAAGTCCCACTATTCTTTTTGTCTGCAAATACTCTTTAGTCATCTCCTACCACTGAATCTGATTCTGCATAGTAGACATGAAAGCTCTGAGTTGTACCTCTCCAACAAAAAGATTGACAAAGTAATCAATATGTTTTTCTAAAAATAGATTATGTACAAAGAATTCACACAAGAAGTTTTGCTGACCAGGATTTTCCTCTTTGAATTCCTTTAAAAATTGTTAATCATCTGGATGATGAGGTAGATTGCAATAAATTCTTAACGGTTTCCATCTTAACAATTGCTCATTCAGAAACATAGAATATAACCAAGATGGTTTCCTACAGGCTAACAACAACTCCCCAATCTAACATGCATCAGTCTTAGCCTGGTAAATCTTATCAAAATATTCTTTTAATAATATTATTTCCTTCTTAAGTCTAGAATTTTTTGCGCCTGTTTGTCTTAGGAAATAGCATCTTTCCATCCATTTTGTCATCATTGGGGGAATGTGGACTTGAAACCATTCCATCTTGGTTGGCTCAGTCTATACTTCCTTCGATTCCATTTTTGGATTTATCTTGATTTCTTACAAATCTTGTTCTAGTTCAACAGTTTTACTCAAAGTTGCATTGAGTTCATCTTTTTGTTTTTCTTATTTTTTGCAAATTCTTGGAGATTTTGCACTAGATTATCAATTAAACCTTTAATTTGTTTGTCTTTTTCAGACAAATTTTTCAAATAATGTTTACCTTTGTCATTACTTTGTTGCACCTGAAATTACAACTCTCCAATTTTATCTTTTTGCTCCAATTGAGCCTTCAAAACTGTAATTTCTTGATCTCTTTTCTTCAAAAGTTCAGTTTGTATATCTATTTCCTGATGTTGTTGATTTATTTGTTCTTCATTTTTCTGCAAGCTAAATCTTAGCTAAACAATTTTTGTTTTCAACTCATCTAATTTTGTTTTCATGTTATCAAAACTTTCACTTTGTACATTAGAGCAGAGGGGAGAAATGGAAACTTCTACACTATCATCAATCACATTTTCTTTATCATGTACCTCTAATGGGTTTGGTTCTACATCACTAGCAATTGGGAAAGACAATTTTTCACTTAGGTGGGTCATATCACCTTCCTGCGTGTCCATTGGCTGGTGAAAAGGAGAAAATGATTCCAGAGGCTCATCCTCGATAAGTACATAATTTGGTAGTTGTTCTCTTATTTCTTCTTGTCTTATCTCAAGTGAGACATTTTCCTTTCTAGATTCACCCAACTAGGTTGTTTCTACACATGGCTAGGCCACATTTTCACATGATCGTGTTATAGTTTTGTGGGGCTGCCTATCCTGTCATCTCTTTTTAGGGATATGCAACTGATCACAAGTCGTGGCACAACTAATCTCATAAGACAATCGCTTGCTTCTTCTCAAAGGGGAAGGCATGTGTTTTTCTATTTTAGGTCATCTTCCCTTCTTACGAGAACGAACATTCTCATCTTTCGTAGTTTCTAGGTCCATATTTCTTTGTCTTTTCGGAGCTTCTGATACATTTTGTGGACTCGGTCTTTCCTGAGGGTCTGAAGGGTTTATTGGATTTTTTGGCACCTCATTGTCAGGAGCTCCTTTGGAATTTTGAGGTTCAGGAGAAGGTTCTTTCAAATTTTGAATTGCTAGACTAGATGGCTCTCCTTCCTCTAAATGTCTTGTGGGCACACGGTTCTCAAATTTTTGAAGAATTTTTTGCCATTTTTGTTCTATTTTTCCCTTCAAGAAATGATATTTAAAAATTAAATGGATGAGGTCGTGATGTTTCAATGGACCCGACCCGATTTTAAACCTTTCAATCGTATTGACAATAGAATCACTAAGAAAGGCAGAAAGATTAAACTCTGAATTCAGGGTTTTCGACACCATGGCTCAAATGAGTCAATAACTGAAAGGGGGGACCAACTATTATAGCACATTGCCCTTCACATGTGAAATATTTGATTATCTAGACAACTGTCGTTCTCCACATCTCTGGAATAGACATTCTTTGAAACCCTTTATTTTTCCCTCAGGTATTTACAACTAACAAAGGTTGGGGTTCCCCTTCCCTACTGAAAAGCTCTACCATTTTTTGATTGAAATATTTGTAGTTTCTGATAAATTTACACCCTCATCTCTAATACCAGATAAACAAGAAATGACTTGAGGACTTACCTTGAATTTCTTCCCACGCACTATTGACTGTCCATCTGAGAAGTTTTATGTAAATTTTTTAACCAGCTACTCATCGTGCTCTTCAAACTTCTTCATAAACTCAAGCCACCCAATCTTTTGAAATGGTTTTGAAATATTACCTAATGCCAACAACTTATCTGGAGAAGTTGGCTTTGATTTCCAATTAGCTCCACCCATGCTATCTATTATGCTCAATTCTACTCAATGTCATGGCGCTCAAAAGGTGAAAAACTATTTAAACAAAACTGTGATGCAGATTAAAGAAAATGTAAGCTTTTCAACAGCTTGTACTTTGACACAGCCAATGAGACATGAATTAATTGTTGCATTTGGCTTCACTATACTTCCATTATTAATTTGCATGGGAAAGAGTGCATGAACTGTCACACCTCAAGTGAATGTACAATCTGCACAATTTACTAAATTTGGAAAGGGGTGGTGGAACGTGCCAATTTATTTATTTCTATTCACAATAATTTACCTAATTTAAATAAAAGTTGTACATACCTTATGTCCTGTCATTGATTTGAAAGTCGCTTACCTTTGCTAACATAACAATATCATTGGATGGGATGGCAAGGGATTTTAATGAATTTATTATAGATGAAGATGGGATGGCTAGGGGTTGTAATTATTATGACAAAAAGTGGTCACAATATTTTGACTTATTATGGTAAAAGATGGCAGTGTAGGGCGTAAATTTTGGAAGTGATGGAAAAATTTAATGATGATCATGTTTATGTCATTGGAAATATCAGAGAATTTAGAGAGGAAGGGAATTTACAAAAGTTTGGAGCATCGCTAGAAAATGTGGTCGAGATGAAGAACAAAGATTCTAGAGCATGCTGGAAGATGTGACCAGAATGAAGAAGTGAAGTAGAAAAATTTTGGAGCATCATTGGGAGATGCAGCTGAAGTGAAGAAGAAAATTCTAGAGCATCACTAAAAGATGAAACCAGATGGAAAGAGCAAAATTTTGGAGCATCGCTAAAAGATGCAGTCGGATGGAAAGAGAAAATTTTTGGAGCATCACTAAAAGATGCCACCGGAATGTAGCAATGAAGTTCCAGAGCATCGCTAGAAGATGCCACCAAAATGTGGGACCAAAATTATGGAGCATTGCCGAAAGATGCCGCCAGAATGCGGGAACAAAGTTATAGAGCATCGTCGAAAGATGCCATCATAATGTAGGAACAAAGTTCTGGAGCATCATCAAAAGATGTCGTCGGAATGTGGGAAAAAATTTCCAAAGCATCATCGAAAGATGTTTCCGAAATGTGGGAACAAAGTTTCAGAGCATCGCTGAAAGATGCCACCGGAATGCGAGAACAAAGTTTTGGAGCATTGCCGAAAGATGCCATCAGAATGTAGGGAGGAACAAAATGAAACACCTTGGACTTAATACTTTTCGGAACACCACTAAAAGATGCACCAGACTGTAGGAAAAAACTAAGAAACAAATTCAACTGCATGAACAAGTTTCAGAGCATCATTGCAAGATACGCCGGAATTTGTATTCAATTAAAAATAAAGTTCTGCAAAATGGAAATGAAGTTTAGCTAAGTCCAAGAGGTCAAAAATATAAAATAAATGCCTTGAAGTAATTGTAAATACATACACATGCAAAGAGATTTTTTTTTTTGAACTGGGTGGCTATTAATTCGAACATTCCATTGGCTCTGCAATAGCAAAGTCAATGCAGTGTATTTCTCCTTGCATTTCTACCATCCTTGTAAATTCCTCCTTGTTAACTGGTTTATGGTAGATGTGTAATCGATGTTCGTTGACAAAGAGAGTTCAAGTGTCACCATCGATGGGTTTGAGCTGCACTGCTCCATTTGGAAATACTTCAGAAATTTCATATGGACCCAACCAATGAGTCCTTAGTTTCCCTTGGTGATATTTATATCAAGAATCAAATAACAACACCCAATCCCCATTGTGGAACTCTCTTTCTTTTATGTGTTTATCATTCCAGGCCTTTTGTTGTTGTTGAACTAGCTCGATTTGGTGGACAACATATAAAAGAAGTTCATCCAATTCACTAAGATGTAGGACTCTTTCAACCTAAGCTCATTTGAGGTCTAATCCTAACTCCATTGTTGTTCTCAGGGTTTGAAGTTTAAATTCAATGGGTAGAAGAGGTTTCTTCCCAAAAACTAACTCATATAGATTGAAACCAATGGTTGACTTCCAAATTGTATTATAAGCCCAAACGACTTTGGGTAATTTTCTGGTCTAGTCTTTTCTTCCTGATGAAACTATTTTTGTTAAGTTATTCTCAAGTTCCCTGCTAGTGACCTCTACTTGACCATTTACTTGTGGGTGATAGGGTGACAAATTTTTTATGGCTTACTTGAAAATGATCGATAAAGGCCAGCAGAACTTTGGACATAAATTGGGGTCCTTGATCTGTGACAATTGTTCTAGGGGCTCCAAATTTGAGAAAAATCTTGTTATACAGGAAGTCAGTAACTTGTTCTTCCCTAGCAACTCTTAGGGCTTGGACTTCCGCCCATTTAGTCAAATAGTCAGTACAGACCAAAATGTATAGTTGAATCCAATAAAATCCAATCCCCACTTTTCAAATGGTTCAAGAACTACCTAGGGTTGCAAAGGCATTTCATTGGATGCAATGGGTCTCCCTACTCTTTGGCATTCATCACAATGGCAAACATATTTTTTTACACCTTTATGCATATAGGACCAGTAATATCCTGCACCTAAGATCTTATGGGATGTCCTCTTAGCAAAGTAATGGCCTCTGAAGGGGTCATCATGGCAGGTCTTAAGGATGATGTATGTTTCATCTGATCAGACGCAACGTCATATAACCAAATCAAGGCCACATCAAAATAGAATTCCATTAATCCATTTGAATGGAGCACTTTCTCAGATGAGACATTTCTTTTTTTTTGACATAAATTTTGGTGGGAACGCTGAAGTGGATAGGTAGTTGGCTATGTCAGCAAACCAAGGGGTTTTAATGGAGATAGCAAATAAGTTTTCATTTGGGAATTCATCTTGCACGGGAGCACAATCTCCATTGTCTTGTTTGATCTAGGATAAGAAATCTGCAACTATGTTGAAATTTCCAGGTTTATCAATGATGGTCACATTGAATTCTTATAGAAGCAATAACCACCTGATTATTCTTCCATTCACTAAGGTTTGTTCATTAAGTACTTGATAGATGAATAGTCTGTGAATACAATTACTTTGTACCCTGTAATGTAATGTCGAAATTTCTTGATTGTGTGAACCACAACTAAGAATTATTTCTCTGAAGTGATGTAGTTCATTTAGTGGGAGTCAAATTCTTACTAATGAAATAGATGACATATTTTCCTCCATTCTCATCTTCCTGACCTAAAACTACTCCAATAGCATCATCAGAAGCATCTACAAAAATATGGAATGGAAGGTTCCAATTAGGTCCACGTAGGACAAGAGCAGAGATGATTTTTTCCTTAACAATCTCAAATGATTCTTGACATTCAACTATCCAAGCAAAATCCACATTCTTTTGGAGGAGGGAAAACATGGGGGCTGCAATCTTGCCAAAATTTTCTATGAATCTCTAGTAGTATCCAGCATGTCCTAAGAAGCTTCTAACGTCAGTTTGAGTCTTTGGAGTCTCTAGTTGTTGTATCACCTCAATTTTCTTGGGGTCCATTTTTATCCCTTCAACTAAAATGTGGTGTCCCAATACTATCCCTTGTTCCACCATTATGAGGCATTTTTCATGACTCAAGGATAGTCAATGGTCCTCACATTGCTTCAATACTCTATCCAAATTTTGAAGTCCTTCATCAAAAGTTAACCCATACACAGTGAAGTTTTCCATGTATACTTCCACACATTCATTTACTAGCTCAAGAAATATGGATAGGATAACTCTCTAAAATGTTGCATATTGAGTCCTTTCCATATGGTCTTCAATATGGTATTGAGAGGACAACTATGTGGTATAGTTATGTGGAGTCTAGCAATATCTTCGAAGAAGTGATCCGTTTTCAGAATGATATTAGCCAAGGGAAAAGGTAACCCTATGAAGCTGGTGTAATCAAATTCAGTGTGATCAACATTGATTGGATGCCCTAAAATCTCTTCCACATCTAACATTTCTTCATCACTTGAGTCTACCGTAAGGTTTTGCATATTGTTTTCTAGTTCATCTTCCAACTCTTCACCATGTTGTTTAATGACTACCATAGCAAGTGAGGCTAGATTATCTTGTTTGTTGGCACCATCTAGTTCATCAGCCCAAACTTTATTATGTTCAGCAGGTCGAGCAGGGGGATATAAGAATAAGTGTTTGTTGTTGGGGCCATGTGAAATGGTCATTCCTCCCTCTCTATAGTCAATCTTGGCTATAACTATAGCTAGCCACGGTCTTCCTAATATTATCGGATAACTGTCCTTTGGTGTGAGGGACTGGATTATTTGAAAGTCTACTGCATATTTCCAACCATCAACTTAACAAGAAAATTTTCTATGACACCTTTGGGAATAGCAATGGATTGATTTTCCATTTGCAATATTGTAGTTGTGGGATGCAAATCAGTGAGTCCCAAATTTTCCATAACATCCACCGTCATAACATTAATGGTTGCTCCTAAGTCCACAAGTGCATTAGGTATTACTACCTCGTTGATTGTCACTAATATGAGTGGACTACCTGGATCATCATATTTTAGAGCTGCAATTTTTCCAGCCAGAAGGTCAACTAGATATCCATTTATGTGAACATTGTTAATCTGTTTTGGTTTCTTTCCTGGTGTTTTGATACACAATTGTTTGATTAATTGGTTTAGTTTAGAGATCTCTTTAATCACTTGTAAAAAAAGAACCTCAATTTGAAGTTTCTTAATTTCTTGTATCAGCACAGTTTCAGTGGATAAGGTCATTTATGGAGTGTTCTTCAAGGTGGTTGCTTTAAGACACTCAAGAAAAGGCGCTTGAGTTTTCTTCTTCAAGGTAGGATCCTCCTTAGAAAGATCTATTGAACGTTGACCATCATCTTCTTGAGGTAACTCAGAAATGCTAGATGAGGATTGTGGAAGAGGCTTGTCTTGATTACTCATTGGGTTTTGCTCTGAAGGTATGGAAGGTGCCTAAGTATTTTCAGTAGATTTTTCATTTGGTTCGTCCAAGATCTCAACTATGGTAGGTTGTTGGTGTATTTTTCCTAACCTTAACTACAGGTTTCCACAATGGATAGCATTAAGTCCAATCATGTTTTCCTATTTTGTTGAATACACTAGGGTATTTTAACGATTATTCTTTAGATTAGGAACAGGTTGTGCTGGGAGTTGTGGTTGATTGACCTGCTCATTTTTTTAGGGTTCTAAGGAGCTAGTAAAAGATTCTATTGTGGATTTGGCATCCTTCTTGGCCCAGTATAAAACTAATTTTGAGTTTGATTCCATTGAGGCGCAAGATTTTGAGGATACCAGTGTTGTTGAGTCTAGTTTGGCCATTGGGGATTTCCCCAGGATTGATTCACCTATTCAAGTGGTCCCCAAGGGTAGGGTCCCCAATTAGGTGGTACTCAAGGCCAAGGTGCCACCCACTAATTATTATTCCAATTGTTTGGGGGTCGCCAGGCGGGATTTGAGTTCTAGTCATAAGAGAAATTCCCTCTAGGTATTTGATTCACAAAATTGATCTCCTCAACCTGAGATGTCCTTTTCTTGGATTTTTTATTGTATTTAGAATCTCACATTGATCAGTGGCATGACTCTTCTCACAGACCTGGCAAGTGTCAATTTTATCCAAAGGACATTCTCTTAATAGATGTTTGTTCTGACACCTTGGACAATAGATGGATAAGGTCTCAGGATTATGTGTTTTGGCCTGTATTCCATCTAGCATGGTGTTTAACTGAACAAGAATTTCAGTTTTGAGATTTGTTATTTCTACGCATAGTTTTCCTATTTCATTGGAACCTTTAAAAGAGTAGATTTATGAATACCTCCTTGAGTACGGGAGAAATTTTGAGATAGCTCAGTGATATCATCGATTCCAAGTTGGGACACATCTCCTTTTCCCATCAAATCTAGACTTCTCCTAGCATCTTCATCAAGTCCTTTAAGAAATATGGTCTTCAAAATTTCCAAAATTATGTCTTCTTCACCACATCGTTTAGCTAAGAAGATAAACCTATCCAAGTAATCTTCTAAGCTTTCATCTTCGTTTTTCCTTAGTTTGAACAACTCTTCTTTCCTATCGTTGAATCTACAGTAACTTTGGTATTTGTCAAAAAAGGAAGACTCCATATTATCCCAAGTGGATATCGACCCTGAAGCTAATCCCATGAACCAATGCATTGCAGCGTCCTTCAGAGTGGAGGGGAAGAGCTTCATTTTTTGGTTATCATTTTTGTAGTCATACATTTGACACAAAACTTTAAACTAAAAAAGGAACTGGTCAGGGTCTTCAAAGGAGAAACCTCTAAAGGTTGGTAAGATAGATGGTGAAAATTTGCTCATAGGTGTATCATCATCCTAGTTTAGAACAATAGGATAGGTAAATGTTCGTGCTCCCCCTCTTGTGTTAGCATCATTTTTGTGGTTATCACCCATGACGTTGAAAGGAATTCATTCCTCTTCAAAGGTTTGCTCTAATAGTTGAGGCTCTAGGGTGTGCAAAGGAATGTTTTCCTCTACAAAGGTTTGCTCTAATGGTCGAGGTTCTGGGGTATATGGGGAGTTCTCAGGTTGATCTTGCTCGATCAATTCTTCAATAAGTTCTTCAATTGAGACTTCTACCTCCCTGCTTGTGGTTGGAATGTCTTTTTTTTTTAGGGGGGGCGGGCAGGGGGGAAGGGGGTTGGTATAAATCTTCCATGCAAACCTCGTTTCCTGACCATGCAGAAAAAGAAGTCTAGCAACTATATTTCCTAAAGAGGTATCCAAACAATCTCCTATTAACACTAGAAAAGGAATGTCCCTGACAACGACACCAAAAAGTGACAGGTTATCGTAAGGTCCTAACACTTTAGTTAGAAATATATCAGTTATGTCAACCGGGAAGTGTTCAAATGCTATATGCAATAAGGGATTTCTTGGGAATCTCTCTCAAATTTTCCAAATGTTTAAAAATGGTTGTAAACATAAATTAAACTAAAAAGCCACTAAACTAAAAAGCATGAGATTGTTTAAACTAGAAAGCGTTCAAATTCTTATTCTAGAAAGTATGTAAATTACTCAGGAGTTAACTCTTGCAGTGAAACTGTAAAATTTAAATGAAAGCAACTAACGGTTAATAACTAACTGTTGATAAAAAGTACATTTAACAACTTGTAACTAACAACAAGAGTAGGTGCTCTAGAATTTCAAAGTAACAGAACTTAAAGATTACAAACTTAAAACTACAACCTGCAGGAGTACAAAGCTCGACACAAAATAGCATTCATCTAAGTTCAACATGTACAAAATGAAAGTAACAATATTAACAAAAGAAATACTTATCTACTCTACGAGATCTCTCGAGTGGCCAGCTCTCAGGTGTTCCTATGATTAACTCAGATCACATGTACTTTTGCATCTTCAAAATAAAACCATTTTTGGTACTTCCATTACACAAAACTATTGACTCAAAATGGGACTAACAATATTTATTTTATTCATATCATCAAAGTGTAACACAGAGACATAGTCGAATAGTATTCAAAGCATATCATAACAACATATCATTGCTTTTGGCAGTTACACATATATACTACTTACAAAATCCTAAATTTAAAATGGCGGTAGATCACCATTGAAAAAGTCTTTAACAAAATTACAACTAACTAACTTAACTGATGTTCATGACATAAAAAACATAATAAAGGCTCGAAGTGGAGCAATAAATTCTTAAATAGAAAATTTAACAAAAAGCTTTAAAGGAGATGGTTGCACTTTGCACGCCTAAATTTCTAGCACTTTAACTCCAATTACTTGAAGTCCGCTCAAAGTCCACTTCATTCTTTGGTTGTGCAAAATTCTTGTACAATGACTTGAAATCTATACCATTAAATCAACATTAGTTAGCTAATTTCAATTGATTTAAGAAATAAATATTTATACATCATTTCATAAAAAGCAGACAATTATTGATCCTAAAAATTAAAAAAATGGCAAGGCTAAAGTGATTGGTAAGAACAATGAAGGGTATTTAGCTTATTATGATTATGAGGTTATTTATACCTCATCACATGTTATTTTTATAAAATTGACTTAAGGTTAAGTTATTGTCAAATTCAATTTAGGGAGGCAGATGTGGAGAAAACTGCATTCAAATGTCACTTCGGGAATTTTGAGTTCTTAGTGATGCCTTTTGGTTGACTAATGCACCGACTACATTTCAGTCATGTATGAACAAGCTATTCAAAGGTAACTCTGAATTTTTTTTCTTATCTTATTTGATGATATTTTGATCTTTAGTAAGTCTTGGGATGAGTGCATGATACACCTTGAGGAGGTATTGAGTATCCTAGAGGACGAATCAGTGTATGCCAAGTAGTCTAAGTGTGATTTCAATATGACTAAACTTCTTTACCTTGGCCAAATTGTTAGCTCTAATGGTGTTAGAGTATATATCCAACCAAGATCAAAGCAATCATAGATTAGCCACCACCCACTAATCTTTCACAGTTCAAAGGATTTTTTGGGTTATGTAGCTTTTATAGGAGGTTTGTTATGGGCTTCTCATAGTTGGTAGCTCCACTCACAGATTTAACTCAAAAGGAAGCTTTTGTTTGGTCAAATGTAGCAGAACAATGGTTTGATCGCTTCAAAGAGATTATGTGTACTTGCCCAGTGTTAGCCATTCCTGACTTCTCCAAGAATTTTGAGTTAGAGTTACTCGATATATGATAAAGAGATGTTGGCCATTATACATGTATTGGCTAAATTCAAACCCTGTCTTGTGGGAGGGAGATTCATTGTAAAAATCAACCACGACAACCTTAGTACTTCCTAATTCAAAAGGATCTTAATGATAGGAAATAGAAATGGGTGAGTAGGTTGCAAGCTTATGAATTTGACATCGAGTATGTCAAAGGAAAGAAAAATATTGTTATTGGTGCATTGTCCAAGAGACCTTATTTGTGTCCATTAGTTGAGATATTTGTTGATTGGAGAGAATTGATTACAATATAATATGTTAAGGATCCTTGGGATATAGGTATTATTGATGATACCACACACGATGACAAGTACAAGGTAATAATGAGTTGATCTATAAGGAGAGGATTTACTTGGTACCCAATTTGAGACTTAAAGAAAAGGATTTGAGAACTTTTCATGATGCACCTATGGCTGGTCACTCGAGGTTTTTCAAAACATATAGGCAGATCCAAAAAAGGTTTACTTGGAAAGGGCTAAAAAATGAGGTCCTTAAGTATGTCAACGAGTAGCCCACATGCCAACAGAACAAAAATGAGCATACCTTTCCAGTTGGGTTGTTGCAACCCCTACCTATTCCCAATCAAAAATGGGAATGTATCTCTAAACATGTTATCATTGGGCTACCAAATGTTCAAGGCAGAGATTGTATTTATGTTGTTAGTGATAGGTTGAAAAAAATTGCTCATTTCTTTGCCATTTCAGCTTCATATATAATAGCATAGGTAGCTAATTTATTTTTTAGAGAGACTTTTAGAGTTCATGGGATGCCTAGGAGCATAGTGAGTGATAGGGACAAGTTCCTAAGAATTTCCTAGCAAGAGCTTTTTAGATTGAGTGGGATTGAGATCACTTGACCGATGGGAAAGCAAAAATAGTGAGCAAATAGTGAGCAAGTGGGTCGAAGGGTATCTCTAAAATTACATATTAGGGTCGTAGAAGGCATGGGTAAAATGGTTGCACCTTATTGAGTATTATTATAACTCCACTTATGACATGTCTATCAAGATGTCACCATTCATAGCACTATACAAATATGAAGATCCAAGCTTCATTAATTTTCTTTTTGGTGAAAATAAGGTGCCTAAGGCCAAGGTTTTGTTACAAGAAAGTCAGAATATAATGAAATATCTAAAGAAAAACTTGTAGCAAGCCCAAAATCAACATAATATGTATATTGATCAACATCGTATAGAGTGCATTTTTGAGATGGGTGACATGGTCTACCTGAGATTATAGCTCTACAAAGAGTCCATGCTTAAGAAAAGTGGATCGAAAAATCTTAAACCACAATTCTATGGTCCCTTCAAAGTCTCAAATGGATTGGAGAAGTGGCTTATGAGTTGGAATTGATATCAAGTAGTAGAGTACATAATGTATTTCATGTGTCACACCTCAAAAAGACGTTGGGTCACAATGTAATTCCCTCCTTGTAGTTACCACCATTACAAGAGTAGGGGAAATTGATATTGATTCTTGAGACTATCATTGAGGTCGGGGAACATATTCTAGGAAAAATTTAATTAAAGAATATTTGGTTAAGTGGAACAACCTAATAGTTGAGGATGCGACATGGTAGATTGAACATATTACAACATCCATAGTTGCAATTGCTTGGGGACAAGCAATTTTGGGGAGGGAGTATTGTAATGTCCCCTTCCTAAATAATTGTTCATTGTAGATGGATTAGCCTATTCCTCAAGTTCCCATAGGCTAATATGGTTTGGTTAAGGGAATCCAAATTTTTTGGACACCATGTTGTTTAGCTAATTGGAATTTCCTTGTGTGTCGTGTTGGTTCCCCAACTTGTTTTCTAGTAACTCCTAAAAATTGACTTAGTTTTATGGTCAAATTTTCTAGAAGCTAGGCCAATGAATAGGAAACACCTTCAATAGTGTTTTAATTTGCACTTCAAGCTCTGCAAAATCTAGGTGGGTTTCCCTTTATCACACTGAGTGTAAAAGTGTTACAAATCTATAACTAAGAGCCTTGCAAATTTACTCTTGTATAATTATGATAAAGCTTTGTAAATCTAATTGTTTTAGATATGAGGATTTCAAACAAATACAAAAATATTAAATGGCTGATTTAAGATTTATCATTGTAAGATCAATTATGAGGCTATGGGAGAAACTTAACTAATCAATGCCTATTCAAGGTAATAGAGTCAATACAACATATATTCTAGTAAAAGTACAAAGTTGTGTCACACTTTCGGCCAACTTATCGACACAAGTGAAATTTAGTATTTATAACTAAAAATCAATTTTGGTCAAACATATGATCTAGTAGAGATTCATTCTAGATAATTTAAATATGTCCACAACTTTTCCAACTAAAATTGTTGGCTAAATGCATATGTAGCACCACTTTGAGGCCAATTTACTTAAAAAATAAATTATTTGAAAAATTTAATGTTTCAACAACTCCTACTTATATAAATAACATTTTTTTTAAAATATAAAATACCCTTTTGTAGATCCATAAGTGTAGTTTTCAAATATATATTTATTTTAATAGTTCAATTATTATTTTTATTTTATTTTTATTTTTACTAAAAGTAGGTTATCAACACAAAATATTAGGTTGATTACCATGTCAAGAAAAATACTAAAATTTATTAAAAAAATATGATGCCCTAAATAAAAGAATCTAGATTAAGATAGTATAATTTGTTTTCTATTTTAGATAAATATTTAATATGAAATTTGACATTGAGTGGAAACAACCGTATTTTAATACAAGTGCATTTAAATATTTATTTTAAAATACGTATTTATTATAATTGCCAAAATATATATCCATGCCCTAAAGTTTCAAGTTATAAATATACATAAAAAATTTGAAGGAAAAAAAAGAAGAAAAATTACTATATAAAGTTTGACGTCTCATGTATCATTTTCAACATTTTATCAAAAACTAAATTATAGTGTTGATTTATAAAAAACTATATTCAACTAATTTTCTAATTTTGTCAAAAAAATACAAACATAAAATATACTAAAAAATACACATTTTATTATGTTACATCATTTCAACATTCAAAACATATGTCATTTTCTAGTGATTCAAGTTTAAAAGTTAGATCAATGTTGGTCGTTTCTTTTATAAAAGTGTGACACAACTTTGTACTTTTACGAAACAATCAGTATAATCCAATGGTCAATCTAGAATTATCAACTTGTAATAATTCGACGTGCAAAGAGCTAACAATGCAATCCTACTTCAAAATCCATTTTGTGACATCAATATTATTTATTATCTTCAATGAAAGAAATTACAATGTTACTTGAACATGACTAACAATGAAAATAACATAGATGCAACAAATATGCACTGATGAACATTACAGTAATTGATTATTTTCTCAAAAGAATATTGGATCACAAACTGGAAACAACACACACTGAGAGCATGCTTTCACATATGCTCAAATCAAAGTACGTATAGTTATTACAAAAAATTACAGTTGTTGACTATGTGTACCCAAAAAAATAAGACACAAAAGCAATCAAGTCGTTTCCCAAATTCTTCTCAAGTTCCTCATAACTTTTTCTAGAACCCCTCAAAAATGGCTTTGAATCCCATTTTAAAGACAAGAGAACCCAAATTCAAGTCGTTGTTGAGAAGTTGTCTTTAAATTGAACAAACAACATTAGGTGTGCAGACTCGGCGTCCTTTGTCATTATAGCATGCTATAGTTCAAATCTGTAGTGAAACTTTGGAGATCTTGTTGTTAATTCACTCATGTAGGCACTAGTTTCAAGTTACGATGTGAAATCATGTTTTGCATGCCTCAAACTGCAGTTCTGGAGCGTTATTAACAATTGTCAGTGGCAAAAAACACGTCTTCTGAAGAAATTGCAAAAATCTGAGCCCTTTTGCACCATTGCAGAGATTTAGAGGTCATTTTTCATTGAGGAGATTTAAAGGGTCAAATTTCCACAATTGCATTGTGGAGATTTAGATGTTCAAATTTCTGCAATTTCATTGAAGAGATTGTAAGGGTCAAATTTCCGCAATTTTATTGAGGAGATTGTCAAGGTCACATTTTCGCAATATCATTGAGGAGATTGTCATAGACACATTTTTGCAATTTCATTTAGGATATTGTCAAGCTCAAATTTCTATAATTTCATTGAGAAGATTGTCAAGCTCAAATTTCTACAATTTCATTAAGAAGATTATCAGGGTCAAATTTATGCAATTTCATTAAGGAGATTTTCAAGTTCAAATATTCACAATTTCATTGAGGAGATTGTCAAGGTCAAATTTTTGCAATTTCATATCTTCTACAAATTTTCTCAAAAATTCCTCAAATTTGGAACATGGCATCTTTGACATTAGGAAAACCCTGCAATTTCCTAACTTTCACAATTTTGGTCCGATTTTTATCAAATTTGAAACACAAGACCCTTGACACTAGGAAAATCCCTCAATTACATAACTTTCACAATTTTAGTCAAATTTTCCTCAAGTTTGAAACATAAATACCCAATTAGGAGTTCTATAAGATGAGACTATTGGTAACCTTCACACTTAGGAATTTTTTAGCCTTTCAATTTGGGTTCTTGGGTTGAAATGGGGGTATGAGTATAATGCCTAAGACATCACCTAAACATCACAAACCCATGAAAACTTTATCAAATAATTTATACATGATGGGAAGTGAGATGTGAATATGAAAACCTGCAATACCTAACATGTCCATGTGTCTAGGAGTATAGAAGTTTCCTTCCAACACTTTTTGGAGAATTTTCGGCATTTGGTTCAATATTATTGATTTTAGTAAGTCACCTCCTCGGCACTGACTTGGCATTTTTGCATCAATTTGTCCTCGGCGTTATCAATTATGACATTTAATGTTTACTTGGTGATATTTTGTCCTAGGGAATAATTTTAAAATAACATTAAAATTATAATTTAAATTAAATATTTAACTTGATGTTATTTTAATATTTTAAAAGTGACTTTATAAAATGACATTTTGTGGGCATAAGGAGTATTTATTTAAGATATTTAAGTTATTTTGAGAAGTGGACGCCTTTATGGGAGACATAAGGGGAACTTACTCAAATTAAATTAAATGTTTATTTCCCCAAGTTGGCTGTGGGGTTTTGGAGGAAATAAAAAGGTTGAGAGCTCATTTTGGAAACATATGCTTGCAAAAAATTTATTGAGAGATATACAAGTTGAACAACATTCTTCCATGGCTTTGTAAAGATGAAAACCATAAGGAGAACATCCACTTCAATTGTGTAAGATCTTTCCTAGTGGATATTACAAGTGACTTCATTCAAGGGTCATATAAGAGCTCTATTGTTTGAGTTTTGGAGAAGACTGCCAAGGGTTTCAAAGTATATTTTTAAAGGAATATTGAAGGTGTTTCAACAACAAATTTGAAGGAAAATTATACCACATTTCTACCTTCATTTTTTGGTCATACTATTTCCTAGGATGGTCATAGGTCACCCAAGGAGGGGCGTGAGAGTTGTGAGGTGAATCACCCAAGTTTGGGGCCAGAACTTACCAAGGTTGGAGGTGCCTAGGGTTGAGGAAGACTCAACAAAAAATTCAAAAGAGAACAACAATGAGTATAAAGAGATATCAAGCTTTCATGGTGTTCCAGGGTTGTTAGTCCAAGTTCAGTTTTTAGAGTTTTTACAATAGTTAATGGGCATGTCAAAATTGTAGTCATTTATATGTTGTTAGAACCATACTGTAATGATTGTACTACTATTGTAATAAATCTAGAAAATATTTCAATTTGTGAGCATTCCTTAAATAGTTAAGTTTACAGTTCTCTCATTACAAGTATTTCTATTCAATGCCATTGTTGTTATTTATCTCTATTGCAAACCTCAAATTGCAAAATACATTAGACACAAACAAACAAAAATTATAGGGTGCATATTATAATGGTATCAAAGAAAAAGTATCCTGCCAACCTGGAGGGTTTATTGAAAATAGTGACATGACAATGGAATGAGTAATGCAACCACCTTTAATTCATCATTATAATTTGAGAAGAAATAGGTCAATTCCTAATTTCGAAGGTCAAACAGAGATTGGTATATTTGCAAGTGTTGACATGGGTGACAGAGAACAATAAGAACCTAGCACAAGGGAAATGTTAAATGATTTTGCTAGAGGGCAGCAAGATTTATGTTGAGAAAGTATGTCTCAAACTTACCAGGGCATGTTAAGATGTTTGGGCTTCGAGCTTGTCAATTACTAAATGCATGGCAAAAGCCTTAGAATTTTTGTAGGTAATCGAGCATCGGCCTTCAGGATCATCACTTACCGAATGTAGTTGAAAGTAGAAGAGTTTCAATAGCCAGACTTCAAAGTTCCGTCGTAAGCTTTGTTGGCAAGTGGTATCAAGTATTGAGAAACCCCGAGGCACGACCCGGGAAGGGACTTCATGTTTCAATTTTGCACAGGCAGTAAAGGCTTCATCAATGGGACAACCAGATATTAGAGAGAGTCTCTTGGATGTCTCCTCGATGTACCGATGAGAGACTAAAGGTGTTTCATCAAAGTAACCAAATGACTTCGGTGGGACTCTGAATCTTGTTTCCCCAAGAACTCAATAAGGCTGAGGGTTCTCATCGATAGGAGTTGGACACTTCACAAGGACATGTAATATAGTCTCTTCAAAAAGCCAATGGTGTTGATCAATGCAACCCACTACCCCGCAGTGTCGTGGTGGGACCCAATCAGTATCTAGCGAGAGTGTGGGGATTGGTTCGATAATGGTGACATGGATGTCATAATGGCAGTAGGAACCATATCTAATGTTATAAGCGTCTTTGGTGTGACTCTCCCGTATCGATGGAAGGTATTAAGGAGTCTCCTTGACATCCCAATGTGATGGAGTAAAAAGCTTATATCAAAATGACATTGAGTGTTCAGAGAGACATGGTCTTGTGTCTCTTTGATACTCTAGTGACTAAATGGCTTCATGAGTTATGCATATCGAGGCAACTGTAAAAGTTCAAAGGGACATGTTTTGGTGGAGCAGTGAAGATTGACGGTTGAATTGCTCGGTGATCGTTTGTGGTGGAAGTTGCAACGACTATTCCTGAAATAATTGGAATCAGTATGTGAATGCTATAGTGCATTGAAGGAATTAGTAAAAGCAGAGATTGATTGAAAGATTTATCAAGGAAATGTTATGCTACCGAAATTAATACTGTGAATTAATACCTGGAAGAACGGTTTTGTAACTTTGTATGTAAATGCTCATTTTACTGTAATACAAAGAGATCTTGCTTGGTGTGTGGGTTTTTCTCCCGTAAGGGTTTTCCCACATAAAACAAGTGTTCAATTCTATGTGATGTTTTGTTTTAATTGTTTGTTTTGTTATGAATGTTCATCTTGAATGTTCTATAATTGAATTTTGAGTGAACTTTTTGTATTACTCTTCAAGAAGTTGGTATTAGGAAGGTGATTCCACATTTTTCTTTCCTTGCAAGTGGTATTAGAGCCTGGCCAGTTGTGTTATCCTTATGGGTGGGTTGGGTTTTTTGTGCTGACTTTGTTGAGTGGGAGTTTTGCAAAGAATTTTGTTTGTGACTTTATTGTAGATTTGAGATGGCAAGCACATCAAGAAGGATAGAAATTGAGAACTTTAATGGTGGAAATTTTGAGTTGTGGAAACTCAAAATGGAAAATTTGCTTGTGGGTCATGACTTATGGATTGCTATTTCCAAAGCCAAACCAACGAGAATGAAACAAGAATACTAGGATCTCACAGATAGGAAAGCCAAAGGTCTCATTAGACTATGCTTGGCAGATTTTGTTCTCCTAAATGTCCATGAGGAGAAGACTACAACTTCTTTGTGGAAGAAACTTGGTGACATTTATTAGAGTAAATCTCTAGTAAATAAGTTATTCCTAAGGAAGAAGTTGTATTCCTTGAACATGGAGGAAGGAACATCTGTAACAGACCATTTGAATACATTTAATATGATTATTGTTTAGTTGGCATTTGTGGTTGTGAAAATTGATGAAGAGGATCGATGTATGCTTATGTTACATCATTTTCCTGACACTTGGGATCATTTAGTTATGGCCATTGGGAGTACAATAACCACTTTCAAAATGGAAGATGTAGTTGCTTCACTATTATCAAAAGAGATGCGAAGGAAATCTTCTGAGATGGCCAAAGAGGCTCTTGTTGTTCGGGGCAGATTGAAAGAGAGAGGCAAGAAAAAGGACAAGAAGTCTAAATCCAAGTCAAAAGGGAGATCAAAGTCTCCTGGTAAAAAGTACAAGGTGAAATGCTAGAATTGTAGAAAGACTGGACACATTCAGAAAGATTGTAAAGAGGAGAAAAAGAAGAAAAAAAAGAACTACTCTTTTGATAATGATTATTCTCAGAGTGATGCAGATGCCTTCATAGTAGCCTTGGCAACTCAGGCATCGGATGATGTTTGGTTGATTGACTCAAGTGCATCTTTTCACATGACATCTCATAGAGATTGATTTTCAAAGTATGAAGAATACAAAGGTGGAAAGGTGTATCTGGGTGATGATTCATACCTAGAAATTGTTGGTTGTGGAAGAGTCAGAATTTAGTTTCCTAATGGAAGAGTAAAAGGAATTGATGATGTAATGCATATACCAGGTCTAGCTCAAAATTTTCTTTTTGTAAGTTGAATGATTTTGGTGTTCAAGTTTCTTTCTCAAATGGTGCTTGTAAAATGACTAGAGGTCTATGATGCTAGCTAAGGGTGCACGAATTGGCACTCTGTACAAGTTAGACACACATGTAATTCAATGTAACAGTGCCTCAACAAAGTCAAGCAAAGCTAGTCATGTAGAGAAGAAAAGCATTGTTCCTATGGGTGTGAATTCCTTGGAGGTGAAGCTTCCAGTAGAGAAGACAATGTTGTGGCATCAAAGGCTCAACCACATTGATGAAAAAGGCTTAAAAGACTTGAAAAATAAAAGCTTGGTTGAAGGGCTTGATGATTGTAACCTCGAATTCAAATTTTGTGAACATTGTATATATGGAAAGCAACACCGTGTTTCTTTTTATCCGAGTCCTCATAAATCTTCTGGAATTTTGGATTACATTCATGCTGATGTATTTGGTCCAATAAATGTACCCTTGTTATCAAAATTTGTATATTTTGTCTCATTTATAGATGACTATTTGAGGACATTTGTATATTTCTTAAAAAGAAAAATAGAAGTTTTCAGTCGGTTTAAGGAATTTAAAACCTTGGTAGAAAATCAGACTAGTAGAAAACTTAAATGCTTGAGGATGGATAATGGAGGTGAATTTTGTTTCACAGAGTTTGATAAGTATTGCAAATACCATGGAATTAAAAGACATAGGACTACTCCTTACACTCCATAGCAAAATGGAGTTGCTAAAAGGATGAACAGAACGGTGATGGAAAGGGAAAGAAATATGCCGAGCAATGTTGGTTTGGAACATAATTTTTGGGCTGAGGTTGTAGCTACGACATGTTATTTAATTAATAGATCCCCCACTTTGACGCTTGTGGATAAAACACCTATTGAAGCATGGTTTGGATGAAAGCCCTCTTTGAGACACATCAAGGTCTTTGGTTGTGAGGCATATGCATATGTGTCGAATAAGAAATGATCTAAATTGGAGAACAAGGCTATAAAATGTTTCTTCATTAGTTATGGAATTGGTGTGAAAGGGTACAAACTTTGGAATCCTGTTACAGAGAAGGTGTTGTACAACAAAAGTGTAATCTTTTGTGAGTTGAAACCTTCCACTATTGATCTACAACCAAAGATGAAAGAAGCAGAAAACAAAGAGGTAGTTGAAATTCCTCTTACTCCAGATAAGGAGGAACTACGAAATCCTAATGGACCTGTAGATGAGGAGAGCTCAAGCAACTTTGAAAATTCTAAACAAGAAGAACCTCAACCTCATCCTGTGAGGAGGTCTACATATGAGAAGTGACAACCTGAAAGGTTTGGTTATTCTATGTTAGATTCTAATTGTGCCTATTATTTGATTGCTAACACTGATGAGCCTAGGACTATTTTAGAGGCCATTGGTATGTCTGATTTAGATTCTTGGTTGGAAGCCATGAATGAAGAAATGGCGTCATTGAAGAAGAATGAAACTTAGGATCTGGTACCTTTGCCTGAAGGTCAAAAGCCTGTTGGATGCAAATGGGAATTTAAAAGGAAAATCGGTCTGATTGGAAGTGTTGAGAAGCATAAAGCAAAGTTGGTCGTGAAAGGGTGTTCCTAGGTGGAGGGAATTGACTATGGAGAAATATTTTCTCCTATGGCAAAGATGACATCTATCAAATTTCTATTGTCACTTGCAGCAACATATGACTTAGAGATTGAGCAGATGGATGTGAAGATAGTGTTTTTTCATGGTGACTTCAATGAAGAAATTTGTATGTCCCAATTAGAGAACTTCGTTGAAAAAGGTAAGGAAAACATGGTTTACAAGTTAAAGAAATCTCTATATGGTTTAAAATAGTCGCTCAGAATGTGGTACCAAAAGTTTGACAATTGGGATTTGTGAGATCGAAGTCTAATCATTGTGTGTATTTCAAGACTAAGAATGGTCGACTTCTTATTATTTCCCTATATGTGGATGACATGTTATTCATTGAGAATAGTAAGGGTATGATTTCTGATTTAAAATCTTAGTTGTCAACACAGTTTGAAATGAAAGATTTAGGTGCAACTCGGTACATTCTAGGGATGAAAATCAGAAGGGATAGAGGAAATAGAAAACTTTGGCTCACCTAGATCAAGTATATTAATGTTGTCCTAGAGAAATTTAATATGACATATTACAAGCAGCTAGTTGTTCCAGTGTTGCAGGGAATGAAGCTATCTATTGAAGATTGTCCAAAATATTGTACTAAGATGGAGGACATGACCAAGGTGTCTTATGTGAGTGTAGTTGGTAGTTTAATGTATGCAATGGTTTGTAAAAGATTAGACATTTACTAAGCAATGGGAGTACTTAGTCGATTTATGGCTAATCTCGGGAGACCGCATTGGGATGTTATGAAGAGAGTTTTTAGATATATGAAGGGTATTGTTGAGTACACCTTATGCTATCATGGTTACTCTAATGGATCATAGAGTTCAGTTAGCATTCATGGATATGTGGATTATGATTTGGTAGGGGACATAGACAATAGAAGATCCACTAGTGGATTTTGTGTTCACTTGAATGGTGGTTTAGTTATTCAGATGAGCAAGCGGTAGCCTATAGTCGCTTTGTCCACTACCAAGGTGAAGTATATGGCAGCAACTCATTCATGCAAGGAAGATATTTGGCTTAAACATTTGTGTTCTTACATTGGTTTTGATGCAAGGAAAATTGTTATTTGTTGTGACAATCTGAGTGCTATTTGTTTGGCAAAAAATCTAACTTTCCATGCCAGGATGACACATATTGACGTACAATATCCCTTTCTTCATGATATGGTGGAGGATGGAAAGGTTAATCTGGAAAAGGTTGATACTCTAGCGAATGTTGTTGATGCATTGACGAAGCCTATGAGCATGGATAAGTTCAAATGGTGTGTCAGTTCTATGGACCTTGGGGCCTATGAAATTCAATGACTACAAGCATTGAAAGGTATTAGTAAGTTCTTCGTCAAGTGGGAGAGTGTTGATAAATTATGTCTCAAACTTACTACCATGTTAAGATGTTCAGGCTTCGGGCTTGTCAATTACTAAATGCATGGAAAAAGCCTTAGAATTTTTGCAGGTAATCGAGCATTGGCCTTTAGGATTATCACTTACTGAATGAAATTGAAAATAGAAGAGTCAACAGTCGTACTTCAGAGTTCCATCATAAGATTTGTTGGCAGAGTCTACGGTATCGGTTATTGAGAAGCCTCGAGGCCTGACCCATGAAGGGACTTCATGTTTCAAGTCTACACATGCAGTAAAGGGTTCATCAATGGGACAATTAGATATCAGAGAGAGTCTCTTGGTTATCTCCTCGATGTACCAATGAGTGACTAAAGGTGTTACATTGAAGTGACCAAATGACTTCGATGGGACTTTGAATCTTGTCTCCCTGAAAACTCAATAAGGCTGGGGGTTATCATCGGTAGGAGTTGGACAATTCGCAAGGACATGTAATACAGTCTCCTCGAAAAGCTAATGGTATTGATCAATGCAACCCGCTACCTCGCAATGCAGTGGTTGGACCCAGTCAGTATCTAGCGGGAGTGTGGGGATTGGTTCGATAGTGGTGACATGGATGTCATGGTGGTAGTAGGGACCACAAATAATGTTAAAAGTATCTTTGGTGTGACTCTCCTGTATCGGTGGAAGGTATTAAGGAGTCTCCTCGACATCTCGATGTGATGGAGCAAAAAGCTTATATCGGAATGACATTGAGTGTTCAGAAAGACATGGTCTTGTGTCTCTTTGAAACTCTGGTGATTGAATGGCTTGGTGAGCTATGCATATCATGGCGACTATAAAAGTTTGAAGGGATAGGTTTTGGTGGGGCAGTGAAGATTGACGATTGAACTGCTCGATGACTGTTTGTGGTGGAAGTTGCAATGACTGTTCCTAGAATGATTGGAATCAGTATGTGAATGTTATAGTGCATTGGAGGAATTAGTAAAAATAGAGATTGATCGAGATATTTATTAAGGAAATGTTATGTTGTCGAAATTGATACTGTGAATTAATACCTGGAAGCACAGTTCTATAACTTTGTATGTAAATGCTCATTTTACTATAATACAAAGAGATATTGCTTGGTGTGTGGGTTTTTCTCCTGTAAAGGTTTTCCCACGTAAAATGGTGTTCAATTCTGTGTGATGTTTTGTTTTAATTGTCTGTTCTATTATGAATGTGCATCTTGAATGTTCTGTAATTGAATTTTGAGTGAACTTTATGTATTACT
The DNA here is from genome assembly GCA_007258455.2 of Sequoia sempervirens. Lineage (NCBI taxonomy): Eukaryota > Viridiplantae > Streptophyta > Pinopsida > Cupressales > Cupressaceae > Sequoia > Sequoia sempervirens. The sequence continues at coordinate 142,688,534 of VDFB02000008.1, forward strand.
CTTCAAGAAGTTGGCATTAGGAAGGTGATTCCACACTTTCTTTCCTTGCAATTTACAACAAATTTTAGCTCATATGGAAACATTAAGGAACCAACACATGTTGGGAAAAAAAATGGTGGGAATAATGTTGGAAACATTGGGGGAAAGAATGGTGGTAATAATGGGCACAAAAGGAACAATGAAATGGGGATGGTTCGATGAATATTAAGGGTGCAAAACAACATGCAAGAACTACAACAACCAACTCTATTCCCCTCATGCCCAACTTTCCACCAAGGATTAACACATGGATTGAAGCAAAACCCATAGAAGAAGAGTTACAAGATCATATTTTAGAGGATTGGAGGAATTCAAGACTTGAATTCTAGGCCGAAATGTCCAAGACTACATGGACCTCAGATTGAAACATAGGCCAAATAGAGGTTGTAGACATCATAATCATGACTTGCAGAGGAAAGTGGGGAAGTTGTCTATTCTATATTAGGATGGCTTGAAAAAACAACAACTAGAGCATTGGTTCATAAATTAGATGCTTATTTCCAGCTTAACCCAATGCCAGAGGATGAGGCTATTAAATATGTTCCTATACACTTGGATGGTAGTGCTCATGAGTGGTGGCATCACGAGATGATCACTTTGGGCCATGATCAAGTTGACTCCTATGCAGAATTCACAGAGAGATTAATAGATAGATTCGACAAGAAGCATCTAGAACTGCACTTTAAGCAATTGGCTCAACTTAAGTATTGGGGTTCAGTGGATACTTACTTTGCAAATTTTCAAAGGTTATATGTGTTGGTGACCGATATTTTGGAGAGGAGATTGATTGTGTTGTTTGTGGATGGACTTTCAAATCCATTGATATCATTGCAATATCTATTGCCTTTATTGTTCCCTATAGTTTTTGACCCGAAGATCTTGCAATATGATGTAGTGACGTGCAATAAATCTTGGTAGTTTTTTGAGAAGATGATGAACCTCTAGGTCAACAATTAGATTTTCCTAGATGGTGGCCTAAGAGACCTCTCTCCTAAGAGCTTCTCTCCATGCGTGTTCCTTTGGCAAAATTTCCCACAGGTTTTAGGTCTTCTGTCAACGAGTCTTCCCTTTCTTCATTTTCTTGCACATGTAACTGGTTGTCCCATTACATCACCATGATTCTCATCTATGAGTTGTGTATCACTTGGGTCCGTACCAACAAGGACACCAAATGTTTACTTAGTAATGATAATTGAATGACTACCAGAGAGTAAACAAAAATACATAACACTAATAATGAAACATATCGATTAGTCAAACAATGCGCAAAATATGTCTTGTATTCTTCATTCATAAATTAGGCAATAATTATAAAATACAAAAATGTATGTGAACCCCTACTATAAGTGAAAACATACAATATATAGCCAACTGATGTTGTTTGAGGACATCAACTATCAACAACTACCAAGTACAACCAACCAATAGTCTATGACTAATTACCCATTAACACATTTATCTATTTATTTGTTTCTATCTTGTCAACTATACATAACATTTCCACAAAGGAACAAGTTACAAACATTGTCACAAACTCCCTCCCTAAATAAAATTTTGTGTATCTCGGGCTGAAATTAGAAGTGATATCACTCTCATCCAATCACTAATTTCTCAAGAGTCCGAGCACGAGTTCAAGGGGAGTTATTTATTGCATTATCTTTCAACTCCATGAATACTTTTCCATTGATGTCAATGATGGTGAGTTGCAATAAGGGGGAGCATTACAAATAGGGGGAGAACTATGTTCTTCTTGCATTCACAAATTATTTCTTTATGGGGTTGCCATCAATGACAAAGGGGGGGATTTGTTGGAAATGTTATTGTCATTGATGTCAAAGGCAATATCAAAGGAGAACTAATTGCTTCATTCAAGGGTAAATCACAATATTTCAAGGTGATAAAATACATGTTTATAATTCCTAAGTGTTGGTCGACCTTCCTCCACCTTGGCACTCACTTTGCAAGTTGCAAAATAATACTTATGCTATTGGATGACCTCCTCTTTGGTGCCTTTTTTGGGTGAATTTAAATGTTTAAAATAAATTTTATTATGTCAAATCTTGGCCAACCTTCTTTTGAGGTGCATGATTTGGATATAAATACAAGTTATTTTGGACGTTAGAAAGCAAGTTCTTCATTGGAAAATCATTCCTTTTAAGAGTAGAAAATAGAAGAGCATATTTAAAGAAGAGGATCAAATTTGTAGCAAAATTTCACTAAGATTTATAATAGAAATTCAAGAATATTTATGGAAGATTTATAGCATACTTTCAAAGAAATTTATGACAGTTTTTTAGAAGACTTTTGAGGAGATGTATAGCAAATTTATAGGAACTCCACCTCAACCTTTGTAAAATGTGTCATCCTGTCCAAAACCTAAGGTCTTTGCTCCCAAGATAGAATAGGGTTTCGAACAGCTTGCAAACATAGTGCCCACGATGTCAATTTTGTCAAAATTTGCAAAAAAATATGTCTAATTAAGCATAAAGAAAAAGTGAGTTTTTTGTTAAAAGTGTTACATTGGTCTTCATATGCATTGCAGTAGGTTTCAAAAGCATCACTCATAAAACGATGTGTTTGCTTCCCTACCTTTGGCTATAAAGTTTGACACCTAAAACTACATGCAAGGTAAGTTAGGTTAGTCACATACTAGGGGGTCTACTTTGGCAAGCCATTGGAACTGGCGAAATGTGTCTATGTGATGTGGTGTGTGAACTGCATGTGGCATAGTGAATAGGTCTTTGCAAAGCCCCTAAAAGGAAAATCCCTTAGAGCTCAAAAAATTTCAAACTCAGGGTGCAAATGACTTAGAAATGAACCTAAATGAATATATATGACCCCCAAACCTTAAGGTTTTGCCCTGTATCACCCTTCATCTTATTTTTCATCTTTCTCTATCCATCCTGATCAACTTCTAAGATCCCTAGGACTTGATTCTTCATCCTCTTCTCTATAGAACTAGTCCCATCATCCTATCACGATCTCGACCTGAAAATTAATTTTTCCAATCAATCTCTTAAGGGGGCAACCGACTATCCTTCCTTCGTCCATTGGGGCACAATGGGGCATTAGATTATTTTTTATTTTTTTTCTAAGCAACATCATGTCTTTAAAACAATGTAATAGGTACATTGTCTCAAAGGGGGGCAAAATATAAACACCTAAAATTGTCTAAACGCATCACACATCTCAAATCCGCATTTTAATAACATTTTCCTCATTATCCCTCAAATCTTCAATTTTAATTAAACAATTTCCAATTATTTGATTAAATTTGTTGTTTTCCTCTATCAATTGAATAATTAACGTTATTTGATTAATTCATCATTTTCATCATTTCTTACTAATTTCCCTTAAATAATTTTAAATTTAATTTCCCTCTTCCAACTTAAATAATTTTAATTATTTAATTAAATCCTAATTTCTTCAATCCCACTTGATTAAATAATTTTGAATAATTTCTTCTCATCCTCACAATTAAATAATTTTCTTAATTATTTAATTGTTAATTTTCCTCCAACTTGCACAAAGCATTTTTTTTCAAAAAGAGAATATTCCCTTTTCAAAATATCTTCTTTAGCTCTCATTCATCCTCCACCCCTGATCTCCTTGATTTCTTCTCAACCATTGATACTCAAATTCAATCTCCACCATTGATCAAACATCATGAAAATCTACAAAACAAGTCATTTCCTCATTAAAGTCATTCACAATCCTCATGTGCTTGAATTAGCATTCATTAGCAATTTTCATGAGCTTGGGCATTCTTGAATTCTTGAGCAATCTTGAGTAGTTTGAGCATCATTTTGTGAATCAAATCATCATTAAGATTTTGCAATCATGGGTTATGCTTAATAGAGCAAGGTAAAAGTACAAAGTTGTCACACTTTCAGCCAACTTATCAACACAAGTGAATTTTAGTATTTATAACTAAAAATAAATTTTGGTCAAACATATGATCTAGTAAAATTCATTCTAGATAAGTTAAATACTTCTGCAACTTTTCCAACTAAAATTGTTGGTTAAATGCATCGGTAGCACCACTTTGAGGCTAATTTACTAAAAAAATGCAATTATTTGAAAAATTTAACATTTCAACAACTCCTACTCATATAAACATTTTTTTTTTAAATGTAAAAGTACCCTTTTGTAGATCCATAAGTATAGTTTTAAAATATTTATTTATTTTACTAGTTCAATTATTATTTTTATTTTTTACCAAAAGTATGTTTTTTTTTTTTTTAACAAAGGGAATCGGGTGCAGCACGGCCACCCTATAACCCCCCACCGCCAGTAAACTTTTTACCGTGACCGGCAGTGCTGGCGGGACACACCAACCGGTACCACGGGAGCGTCGGAGAGTCGAACCCATGGTGGGCGCCCTATGACAGGGAACACCTTAACCAACTGGGCTCGGACCGACGCCCCTAAAAGTAGGTTATTATCACAAAAATATTAGGTTGATTATCATGCCAAGAAAAATACTAAAACTTAGTAAATAAAAAATAATAAAAATGATGCCCTAGAGAAAAGAATCAAGATTAAGATAGCATAATTTGTTTTCTATTTTAGATAAATATTTAATATAAAAGTTGACATCAAATGAAAACAACTACATTTTAATCCACACACATTTAAATATTTATTTATTAAAATTACAAAAAAAAAATCCATGCCCTAAAGTTTACAATTATGAATATACAAAAAAAATTGAAGGAAAACAAAGAAAATTTACTATATAAAGCTTGACGTCTCATTTAATGTCATTTTTCAGCATTTTATCAACAACAGAATTATAGTGTTAATTTATAAAAAACTATATTCAATTTTTTTTATTTTTTTTTCAATAAAATACAAACATAAAATATACTAAAAAATACACATTTTATTAGTTTACATCATTTCAAAATTCAAAACATATATGCCACTTTCTAGTGATTGAAGTTTAAAAGTTAGATCAATGTTGACCATTTCCTTTATAAAAGTGTGACAACTTTGTACTTTTACCCAGCAATCCACATACATTTGGAGCATAATCCTACAATGGTATTATAAGGTTTGCATTGTTTCATTGATTTAATTATCATTTGAATAGGTTTTCTAACATTTGTTTGAATCTTTGAAGCATTGTTTTTCTAATTTCATTGAGTATGGGTTTTAAAGATCTTTATCTTGTGAATTTTTAGTGTTGTCTAACCCTAATTGCTTGAATTATTCTTTCTAACCATTACCTATTATTCCCCTACAACAAATCCAAAAACATAAAAAATAAATAAAAAACATCAAAAAAATTCAAAAAAGTCCACATCACATCATCCATCATATCCATAATAATTTATCCATTGCTTGGACATGGTACTCCAAGCAAGAACAAACTATGCAACACCCAAAGACATCAAGCGTTCATAAAATAATCACAATTAAAGATTTTTGTTAAATTATCTACAATTTATTGATCTATTGCCAAATCATATTTAAATATCTTATCCAGGCTATCATGCCTTAATAGATGCATCCTTCCTACAATGGACATTTATCCATCTTGAGAACATATCTCTTGGCAAGAAAATCTATTGGCTGTTGATTTGTTTGGTCAGTAAGTCATTTTATTGCTTGATTTATCATGTTATCCTATTTGAATGTTCCTCAAGGATATCTTCAAATGATTAGAGGAGCAAGAATGGGGCAAGGTCATTATTTTCATATGGCCTACTTGTTGAATGTTCTCAGTGCATTACTAGGGCATACACATTCCTTTTGTGTGTGGAAATGGCTTCTAGCATTGAAAAAATTCCTTTGCATATAAGGTCATTTAATACTTTTTTGCACTAGGGTTATTATGCTTTGAGATCATTTCCCTCACATACTCCAACAAGGTTCTATTATGTCTCATGCGAATGAGGACAATCCTTTTTGTTTGCAGAGCCAAAGTCCATACAAGGGATACCAAAGTCATCTCGGTTTGTCATACCTTGGAGTACATATATCCATTTACCGCAATTAGCTCTATGATAATAAAAAGCACACTATCTATCATTCTCATCTCCATGTGTATCAACCTATCTCATTTTTATCTATTTTATCTCATCCATTATGTGTTTCATTCCATGATACTAATCAATAACCATCATCCTACATTTTCTTCTACCATACTAACCCATCTCCTTTCCCACATTCCTCTATAAATATGCCTAAATTTTTCTTGCTTAATTTACCATTTTCTTCATCCATCCCACCATATTCACTCCTTTTCCAAAGTTTGACCAAAAGTTTTTTTTTTTGTTAAACTCTTGACGAGGCACCTTACCTCAATTTATTCATTCACTAGGGAAAACGAGGGCATGCCATCACCAAATTTCCATAATTTCTTTGAATCAATTAAAATGCAATCTCAAAGAGGGGAAAATTGTAGACACTCAAATTCGACTAACATATTCCTACCAAAACATCATCATTTTCCATCATTGCGTACCATCAATCCATCTTCCACATTTAATTAAATAATGAAATTATTTAATTAAATAAATTATTTAACTTATTTAATTTCATTATTTAATTAAATTACCTTATTTCACCAATTTTATCCATTAATTAAATAATTTTGATTATTTAATTAATTTACTAACTATTCTTCTATTAATTATTTAATTAATTCCCCAATTCTCATAATTAAATAATTATTCAATTATTTAAGTTATCCATTTCATAATTAAAAAATATATTTATTTTATTTATTTAATCCATTTCGCACATGCCATTAATCATTAATTTCATGTATTTCCACCTCACTAATTAACTAAGACTGACATTAAATTCATTGATCAATCAATTTAGTGCCCTAATTCATCTATTTTGTTTCACTCTCACTCAGTCTCATTTATCTCTCCAATCAATTCTCTTAACTAACTCATGCAATCAGTCATCTCCAATCATGCAACCAATTAACTATCCAATCAAATCATCTCAACAATTTTGAGCCATTGATCTACTCAATCTCTCATCAGATCTTGACCATTGATCGATATCTCCAAATCTATAAAACCAACCTTCATCCATATCATTAATCCTTTCTCTGAGATCTAAGTCTACAAATTCAAAAATTACATCCTCTTGCAATCATATTCAAAGTGCTTGTGCAAAATCTAAGAGAAACATATCATTAAGACTTTTCTCCAAGGTGAATAGAGGAGAACAATGGATCTCTACTTGAAGGTCTTGCAAAATTTATGGTATTGCATTTGTTTGATCTTCTTTCAATTGCTTCATTGGTGTGATCTTGCTTCAATTATCGGGTTTCATGGTCATTTTATTAGGTTATACACTACTAAGCACAACAACTAATATACAAGGGAAGAAATGTTGTGATTTTTTCTCCAAGAGAAGAAAAAACTATGAAATAACCTTTTAGAATTAAAAGGGAGATGGAAAATAAAGGATATTATGTTCTTTTGGTTAAAAGAGAGATTAAAAAAGAATATGTACAAAAACTCTTAAAACGGGAAGGAACAATTATTAAAAGGAAACTTTTGGGAAGGGTGTGATGGTTTGGAAACAACCCTTAAGGCTTATACACAAGCATTTATGTGAGACTTGGAAAGGATGGAGAACATTCAAGGAAGAAGAAAGTGGTTCAATACATAGCGTGTGTCCAACTTGGGGTACAAAGTACACTCAAGACTATCTTGACCAAGGCTTGGATATTTGCACTTATGTTGAACATTATTTTGTTGAACCAACACTTGTGTAGAGCACCATAATATGTTTTATTCATCTTAGATTGTTCCATAGCAAGAGCCAATACCACCGACATCTTCCTAGGGTGAGTGGCTTTTCCAAGTGTTATTATTCAGTTAAGTATTGAAAACTATTGATGCTATAATATATTAAATATTGTCTATATGGTTTTTGGTGTTAATCTATATGAATTACATAGATGTGTTATTCAATTTACTATGTTAAGTATTTACTTTAGAATCCTTGTCTAATTATTACATAATGTAGTTTTCATTGCTTATTTTATGTTAGTTATTCACATCATTTTGGTGACATTACATCTTGTAAATTATCTTAACCCTAACAATCTATTAAATCCATTGCTAATACTTAAACAACTTTAAGAGGAAAAGTGACATTTCACCTCTTCTTTTATAATGAGTTGGGTTTGTAATTTAGTTGAAGTTTTTCTCATCCTAGTAATGAATTAGGAAGCACGAACTTGACACATTAATGTTAAAAAACTAATACACAATTATATCTAGAAGCACTCTCATCTCTAAAAAATATTTCAACTTATAGCAATATAAATATCAAAAATAAATAAAAAATTATAATAACAAATACAAAATAATTGTAAAGCCAAAAGGGTTGTAGCTCAATTGGTTGAACACAATTGGTGAGAATGGTGCTATGTTTCTTGCATACACCATCCACCAAGGTTCAAACCCCTAATGGTGTGATTGGGTTAGGCTTGACCCTCAACTTTAATAAATGGGATTCCCTTGCTTGTCGCTACTTAGCCAAATGATGACTTTTCACTTAAATGTATACCTACTCATCATCTTGTAATACAATTATTCATATAAAACATAGATATCGATCTCCATATATTCCTAATAATTTCTATTATTAGATTTTAAAAGAAAGAAAACGACTTATGACATACTCTTCTCCTCCACAAGTAACGTACTTAGAATCTCTGTTATAAAATCTAACTATTAACATAGAATCGAATTACATTTAATGGCACCCCTTCCTCTTCCCAACGAAATGATGGTTGGTGGAGAACATGTGGTGTGCTCAATCTAAACTCAATGATAAATAATAATAATTACTAGAGCGTGGAAAGTACATGTGCGAAAGATTCGGAGCGAAAGATTCGGAGCCTTGTCAACTTATGAGCAACTGAAAAGCTGTTGCAGAGATGGCGAAATTAGGTTGGGGGGAGCGATTTATAGCAGGGTCAAGCGCACGTTCTATATTTTCCGTGACCACAGCCGGCTCGTGCAACGACCTTGAATTCTTTTTCCTACCTTTAATTTGGATCGACAATTTTGGTTGCTTTTCATAGAAAATAACAAGTTGAAAACAAATGGAATAATAGATTTTGTTGATGTTAAAGACGCATGGGTTTCATCCAAATTTTATGAAATAATTAAATAAATAGATATTTGCGTCACGTGAAGACTGCGAAGTTTGGATGGCTACAAATACTGGGGAGTACTAAGAATCAGTGAGAATTTGAGCAGTGAGAGTTTCTTGAAGGCCGGTAGACGAATGGATTCAAAGAGCAATGCTAATGCTCAGTCTAACGGTGACATGAAATCTAAATTTCTTCAAGTTTATGAGCATCTCAAGGCTGAGATCCTAGCTGATCCAGCCTTTGATTATACTGAAGATGCTCGCCAATGGGTTGACAAGGTATTTTAAAGTTTTTCTTGTTCCCTCTCATACGCTCAGTTTCAGTTGTTTAATTAAAGGCATCAAAGCTTCAGTTTACGGCGCATGTCGATTGCTTTCTGTTTTTGCTAGAGAAAATGCTTGTTCAGGCTTCATTCAGACCTTGGGCTTTTTTTTTGTTGGTTTTGTCTAATCTGTAATGTGGAGTTAAGCTTGCATATTCCTTTTTTGGTTATGAGAGTCAGCCCTAGCTGCATTGCGCCTTTGATGGAAAACAATCTTTGCAGATCTGCATCGCCTTTTGTAATTCTGAATAGAAGAGAGGATAACTTAAAGCTTAAAGATCCATCAGAGAGCCATAAAATCCGGGTGTCATGTTTTTAGTGATAAGAATTGGTTTTTTATCTCCTCCTCGTCCTTGTCAGCTACATAGCTCCTTTCCTGTCCCCACCTTCTTGCTGGTTTAGTTATTAAATTTCGAAGACTTATCACAGGGCGTAGAGAGAACCGATGATTTATGCACGCCAGTCCAGACTCACAGTGTCATAGCTGGTCTCATATTTCATTTATTCTTTTATTTTTTTGTTACTTTTAACCTTCCCGTGTTGCATCTCAATTTTTTTTCTTGTTTAAATGCTATTCCCTGCTCCCATAAATTTATGTTATCCTTATCCGCTTAAATAAGTTGAAAAATTATTTGCCTTTCTTGTTGTTTGGGGATCGCCTGCCAGTCTTACCCCTAGCCGAGAAAGGCAGCGGACTGTCTTTTATACTTGGTTTCTTTAGGAGGACCAGCCCTGTGCAAATTGAGTGATGAGTGCTGGCATTGATTTCTTCATTTTGTTCCTTCGAATGCAGCAGTTTTCGTTCCATTATATGAACATATATATATGAAATATTTTATAGGTGTGCAAACATAATCTGACATATGTGACACTTGGGATATATTTAATCTTTCAACTTCTCTCACTGCTCCTGTTCACTTGATCTTTGACTGTTCATATTCTGTTTTGTGGGCATAGGGTGAAGCATGGCCTGGAAATCTTTCTCATTTTTTGTTGTAGCAAGTGTGAAATAGCAAATACCTGATACAAAGTTCTTGTTATATGCCCTTTTCTTTCTTAATAGCTGCTAATATGCATCTATTATGGTTGCCCTTGAAATCGGATGGCTGCTTTATACTTGACAATATAATATATTATTGACTTCTGAACGCACACCTTTTGTTGATGACCCTTAAAAAAGTAGATGTCAATTACTTTTAAAAAGTATATATACACAGCAGTAGATGCTTTACAAAGGTTCACTGTCCAGTTTTGCATGTTGTTGTCTATGTTTTTTCTTTCTCAACATTCTTATGAGTCTTTTCTTTCTATTAACAGAAAAATTCCCCTGCAAGTTTCAATCTTTGGCATACATTTATGTTCTGCACATGATAAATCCAACTTGTTTACTTTTTAAACAAACTAAAAATTGTAATCCTTTTGGCATGTTTCTAACTTGTAACAATGGCTTGTTTGCACAAACTTGACCTTTTGGAGTCAAAATTTCTGTTGCTGTTGCTGAATTTATTCTTCTGTTAAGAGAGTTGTTTAACATGACAATATGGTACATGCTTATTACCATCCTGACAGTACTAATTTAGTTGCCATGTTGATGGAAAAGATACCTTAAAACTACTTATTACATTATGCACTGCGCCAAACTGAAGGGCAACAATATCAAAAGTACATAATAATTATAAATTTCTTACAGTATGAAATGCTGAGAACACAATGATTTATAGTATATACTATCCATTCTCACAAAAACTCTTATGTTTGTAGTTTAAACACAAAAAAATTGTCTGCATGCTGAACTGAAGAAATGGTAACCACAGAGAAATAAATTGTAAACACTCTCAAATTTTTGTTCATTACAGCCGTCTTGTAATAGGCTAACTTAAAAAGGAAAGCATAGTAGAACTTCTGTTCTGAATATTAACACTAATTAACATTCAAAAGGGGTTTCTGGAGGATGATTATTTAAGGTTCTGATCTCAACTGGAAACAAGCTTCCAACATGAGTGTCAAAAATTGAGGCACAAGAATCAAAACGATGATTTTTAGTAATAAGTCATGTACCTTCTTATTTAATTTAATTCAACATGCCTTCCTCTAATCTTAGCCTGGCTTCAGTATGCATTTATCCATTATTTTTCACTCCATAAAGTCAACTTAAGCTATCATTCCCCAGTGCTAGTTTCACTAAATTTATTAATCAACTGCGTATCTATGGTTCCCACACTATCCATTGCACCTACCCGTAATTTTAGTACCTTAGCTTCCTTCTACTAATGTATTTAGTTATTTTATATTTCTAATTGTTTGCAATGGACAATCTCATTTGGGGTTAGGCTTTGCAATCTTCCATTTTGTTCCTTGAAACTTAAGGTGAATCTGATGCATCGTTAGAGCTTGAATCTTTTTTCAACTCTCCTAATCACTTATAATTTAACTAGTTTAAGCCACTTCATTAAAGTATGATCTTGGCAGCTACAGTAGCTGACCCTACCTTGGCATGTGCCATACAAATGATATTAGAAGAGGTACGTTCTAGGAGACTGAATTTAGTGTGACCAGCTTTAGAAAGCTTTCATTTTATTACAGCATGTACTGTTTCATAACAGAATGATTGCTCTTGCAAGGTTCCATTGTTTTCAACAATCTCTGAGTGACACCCACTCAGCATATACTGCCACAAGGATCCATTAACTGGTGTGCTGTACCAGGTTGTCTTAAGAGAAAGCTTAGTAACTCTAATCTAGTTGCTCATGATGTAGATCCAATTGGTCCTGACATTTATGGATCCTTAATGAAGATTTGAGATGGTCAAGTTTAGAAAGATATCACTATTTCGTTTAGTTCATTGATAGTTAAGAGGTGGGAGGGTCTCAAATACACACCCTTTGCATGGCACATGCTTGTTGAACTTTGGTTTCAGACTCTGCATGGACTCTATATTCCTACAACCAAATTTGGATTGACATTACACCTGGGTTCAACAAGAGTAATATAATTGCTCAAACCACTTCTCTGTACCTATCAACCTTAATCAAAACAGAGCTTGGATCATGCCAGGACATAGTTCATGAAGGTAAAAACCTGTGCAATCTATGTAATCTGCAGTATCAGCAGTGTCCACCGCCAGTGATAAATTGAATTAGGCTGTAATCTGTGCTTATAAATGTTGACCTCAATTCTTTCGGGTCTTAATATAAAAGCTTTGGCAATATATACCAAATACTTCTGGTACTGAGTTTTAAAGGACTGTTAAATCCTCAAGGAAGATCATGCACTCCATCTGTTGTACAGAATGGTCAATTGAAGATATCAATATGCATCCTATGTGCCATGGAATCTATGTGAAGGCATTCAGTCAACAAACCCATGTTTTCTACTAGGCCCAACTAATCATCACATGTAATTCAGGTCTTAACATAAAAGCTTTGGCAATATATACCAAATACTTCTGGTACTCAGTTTTAGAGGACTGTTAAATCCTCAAGGAAGATCATGCACTCCATCTGTTGTGCAGAATGGTCAATAGAAGATATCAATATGCATCCTATGTGCCATGGAATCTATGTGAAGGCATTCAATCAACAAACCCATGCTTTCTACTAGGCCCCACTAATCATCACATGTATATCATTACAACCGGCTCTCAAACAGCCCAGAGTCAATACAGTCTGGATGGTTCTTATTATTGTCTCAATGTTCCATCACAAAGGTACTATATCATTAAATTGATTTTCCGGAAATGAAAACTGAAAGTAAATGCAGCAGTTGTATATATTATCTTCACATTCATGAAGTGAGCAAGTGATTATAGCATTTCCACATAAAGACCACACACTATCTGAAATGTTAGTTTTCTGTAGCTTTTGCTTGACAGCTGTTTTCCTTCAGCAGGGTGTACTCAGCTTTTTAGCTTTTCCTATAGCTGGGCGCATATCTCATCTGTTTTTTCAGAAGCATGCTGTTTGTTAGATTGAGTTATGCCAGTTAGCTGCTGTTCTTGTTTTAGAACAAGGCTATTTTTTTCTGCTATAGTTTTCTAGGTTAAGGTTTCTCTTTCCTTGCCTAGGCGCTCCATCTGAGATGGGGATTTTTTATTGTAAACCCTAGAGTTCTCCTGTTCTATAAGAAGAGATCTAGGGCACACCACTGAAATATACAGAGAGAGAATATTCGAGTGTTGATAGTGCAGTGTAATTCTTCTATCAGTTTTATTGGAAGGTAGATGAAGTTTCGAGAGTTCAGATCTGCTAGCATTTGCTGTTCATATTTTCAACAGTACGTATTTGTAGATTAGCATTCTCAGATTGGCTGTTTTGATTGGAGTTCTTGTTCTAAGCTACTTTGCAGTTAGGGCTTAAATTTCTGAGTGCAGAATCCACTTACCATGATCTGAAAATTTATGATGAAAAACCTTACTGGAATTGCATATACACATCATGTTTACGTTCAGGGTCAGTCCTGTTCTGATACCTTTGTCTGAGACTTTGATGTATCACAGTATTATGATTCTCTGTTCAAGATATTCAACACAGGAATAAAATTAACTGGGATCATTAAAGCAACCATACTGAAAGTCTGAATCCCTTATACAGAATTAGCAGCTCTTTTTTAACGAGTTGAGGTAACCATCTTAAGTACTTCAATATTTCAGGTCTTCAGTTACCATGCCTGCAGGCTACACACAGTATACTTATATGGTCAGCTGAGAAAGAGTTTAAATATTCCTTAACAAGGCTTCACCATGACATAAACCAATCTATTAACTGTCATCAACACATGGTATATATTGAGTTTTCAAACTACAAACCTGTTTGTGTGTAACCAGCCCCATATCCAGAGCTCAACATGTTTAGGTTAATTCAATAGAGATATCCTAGCTACAACTTCCCAGTACATAACAAAGTCTGTCCCTTTTTTTTAATAAGCTTTTATCTTATTGAGATTCAATTATCCATGAATGCCTTTACAAGTTACCTGTTGGGTGAACAGGGAAGATTATGGAAATCATATATATACAGTTACTCAACTCAGATGTGTTTCCACAGCCTTTCAGTAAGTTACAGATAAAACATCAGGATCCCCAAGTCAATTGCATGCCAGAGTAATGGTACAAGATTCATAAACATAAACACACATTCTTCCCTTTTTCAGTATTCAAGGCTTAAGCCTCATGGAATTTAGATCTGTGACTGAAGTATTTCTTGCATATCTGTCTTTCAAACATAAACAGTGCAATCCGTTATCATTTTTGATGCTGTATGCATCAGCTGAATGTGGAACAGAAAATTTATGTTACATGGAACAATTTGTCAGCTTGTGACTTGAAGGAAGTTGATGGTCTTCAAGGCCAAAAACTGCCAGATGGAACGCTGAATGCCCTCATTGGAGGGCTGATGCCCCCATGTATCCATCCATGGCGATCTGTCCCTGCCCCAGCCATTGGCTAACACATGGGTTACCATTCAGCAGGAAATTACCTCAAGGCCTCACTTTCGAAAGAAAACTCAAAACTGCACTTATACAATGCTTAAATAAGACTCAACAAGGGAAACAATGATGTTGTGGACACCTCAACTTGGTATCAAAACTATACAGGTGAGAGGGTCATCCTAACAGACAAAGAAAGACAAGGAGAAATCATTAACTCACTCTCTCTCTCTCCATCTCAGGTTATCCTTTATCAAGATACCAACTGAAAGCTATAACACCAGACTAGGTACTCACCCCCACAGCCAGGGTTCTAGAAGCTTGAGAATGCTGGGCAATAAGCCCAACAGCCATGCTTCTAGAAGATTTTTTACAGGTTGGGTAGTTAACC
Source organism: Sequoia sempervirens (assembly GCA_007258455.2). Lineage (NCBI taxonomy): Eukaryota > Viridiplantae > Streptophyta > Pinopsida > Cupressales > Cupressaceae > Sequoia > Sequoia sempervirens. The sequence continues at coordinate 142,703,849 of VDFB02000008.1, forward strand.
TGGCAGCCAAGCTGCCAAGGTCTTATGGTCCTCATTGTTAATAAGTAGAAATTGGAATCCCACTCCATGAGCACATGCAGATGTGTACACACACACATGCCCATGCATACACAACCATGCACCCAGTGACCCATGCACAACCACAACCATGCACCCACTGACCCATGCACAACCACACTGACACATATGTGCACACACACATGCATAATAGCATATCTTGACATTGTGATACATTCATTCGTGACATCCAAAAGAAGACTCAATGTCAAGAAGGAAAAGACAACCAGCTGGACATTAGAGACCAACACTGACTAATTCACTGTGACATTTCATTTTTATAGTGGATTTTCCTTTCAGCAATGTCCTGGTAAGTTGTAGCAGTTGCTTTTTAGCCAATGCAGGTCCATCCATCCTCTGGCACACATACAAAACCTGCAATGAGACTTAAGTAGCACCTGTGTGAGAATAAATAATTATCTTAAGTTGCGCCTAACTCTTGTGTCATTAAGTATATTCCTAATAATAAATACAAAATTTGGAACCAAGATTACAGAGGGGTTCCTGTGTCATGTATCATAATGAGTCATCAACATATCAGCACTCAACAAGTCAACAGACACATGACATGATGAAAAGGAAAACTGATATAGAGGAGGACTCAATGGATTTGGATCAAGCAAGAAAATAGGGATCTATATATTCCTTTTACCTTGCACTTTAGTACTCGTGAAAGATCATTTCATAACCATGTGGATTTCAAATGCCTAGGGGAAGATGTCCTTTAAATTTTTAATTTTAGATTTTGTGCATGACAAACTAATTTGTACCATGCACACATTTATCACATTAAACAGGGTTAATAGTGGGCATATATGAGATATTTTCTTGGTTCAGCCTAGTCAGAATCATTGATTACTTTGAAGGTTGTTGATGCAATAGCATTTATGCTCAAGTTAGCAGGGCTAAACTAGGTTTGGATGGTTTCCTGGGATAACGTAGGCATTTTAGTAACTGTAAAAATATCAGAAAAGACATCTTGGAATGTATGCTATGTATTGGCTTCTGCATATCTTTAGGAACTTTGCTCCAAATATCACTCTATTTAGATTCTGCGTAAAGTGGTGATACTTTTGAAATCTGTTTCTGAACCTTGGGGCTTGGACTATGCAAATACTCCTGGTTTCTCTTTTAATTTTACAATTATATGTGAACTCTATTAATTATTAATAGTATCACTTTACAGGCTTAAGTGTACAAGCAATTGTCAAATTCTGGCCATGTTTTGAATCTAAAATACTTCTTTTGAAATACTTCTTTTGATGGGACTCTCAAAATTTGCAGATCATTAATGTCTATTGTCAAATACGGGCCATGTTTTGAATCTAAAACACTTCTTTTGATGGGACTCTCAAAATTTGCAAACCATTAATGTCTAGTTTTCTCTAGATTCTTGGTAGAACTGAGGCTGCCAAGAGTTGGATCAGTTGAAATTTAAGACCTACATTCATCAAATTTTCTCTGCAAATGATACTAATTTTTGTCCAGATTTCACATCTGACTTTTTTTGGTTTGTTTTGGTCCTACCCATGTTTGGTGCAAAAGATGCTGGACTACAATGTACCAGGAGGTGAGTCCTTTTTGTTTATTCATTTTTAAGAATACTAAGTGCATCATAACATTCTGTTAGCAAGTGATGTAATAATTTGCCTCACAAGAATAAAGAAGCAGATGCTAAAGTCCACAACGATGTAGAATAAAGAAAAGCATGCTGATGAAAGTTATCCCTGTTTAAAACTGAATGTTAAAAATATTTCATGTGGTGACAATCAAAATGATATTTAAATGTTAAAAAGGTGGAGAAGATGTGTTTCTCATTTGATCACATTCTTTATACAGGAAAGCTGAATCGAGGCCTGTCTGTAATTGACAGCTATAGTCTGCTAAAAAAGGGAAAAGAATTATCTGAAGATGAAGTCTTTCTTGGATGTGTGCTTGGATGGTGTATTGAATGGGTATGTTTCTCTATTCCTATCTGTGTAGCATTTCATATAATTGACACTAAGACATGATTCAGTATCTTCTTCTAGGATTCTTAGTTTGGTAGGTTGTTTTAGAATTTGACCTCAAAGACTAGAATTATTATAATATGCTTATTTGCTATTCTATCAGTACAGTTTTTGGATTGTGGTAAAAGATCACCGAAACGGCACCATTTAACATTCAGATCATGTTTTTATCACAGCTTCAATCATATTTCCTTGTGCTTGATGATATGATGGATGGTTCTCACACAAGACGTGGCCAACCTTGTTGGTTCAGATTACCTAAGGTGCATGTTTCTAGAACTCTCAATTATCGTTTTCCTCCTTGTTTAGTTGCAGGAAGAGAGAAGAAAACAATCATTTGTACATAAATTAGTTGCTTTGACCATTTTTCTATTATGAGGCTGTTCTTTGTTTACAATTTGTATTTTCATGTGAGGACGTGTGTGTTGGTTTCTATCTAGACTAATCCATGGAGACCTTTTTCATTAATTTTTAAAGTTTAATCTGTATTTTTTCTAAATGTGCTCTTTTCTGCATGTCCTTTCATGTTATGTGTTTTAAGGTGTTCTAGTCTGCCATTTGTAAATTTTCTCTTAATTGATATAGAGATGCTTCCAAATAGTTGCCTTTGAATTTGAATAAGGTTTCTGTAGGATTTTCCTTCTGTATGCATGATGTCAAATTTCTATATATCAAATATTTTCTGAATCCCCTTTGTCCTTTGCCTAAAGCCAATGGCTTTACAACATTTTGAATGTGTATTTATCTTGCTATTTTATGATTGGATTCCTTCGTCTTTTCTTTTTTTCTAATTCTGTGGTGTAATCTCATTTCTTGATCTGTAATCGCTCAAGATATTCTTGAGACAATTCACCATCACTGACCTTATCTAGATCTATATGTTCTCTAATGCTGCTACACAAAATTTATGCCTCATATGCAATTTTAACCAAATGAAAATGTGCTCCAATTTATACTAATTCAAGCTACATTAATGGAAATTGCACATACAACAGAAGAAATCAGCTACATCAATCATATGCCCAAGTAACACAAGGTATTCCTAAGGTGGGAAAACTCGAGCCTGAAGATGGTTGTGCCTTAAGTTTCTTTCAACGAGTCACTGATTCCTTGGAAAATTATATACAGAATGGATCTCAAAGGAGCCACAGACCACTTGGCTCATTGCTGATGAGTCCTACAATAATCTCATACTTTCTTCTCTGAAACTAATTTACATGCCGCTAAGATTTCTTAAGTTGCCAAAAACAAACTCTTTACAATAAAAGAACCATGTTTTATCTGCATCATTGCCAAGTCAACATTGGATTGAATTTGAAACACCATCTAAGCATGGAACAGACCAATTATAATGTGATGATTGACATCCACGAAACAAAAAAAAATATTTTCTTTCTTCTTTTCTGATTTTTGGAAGCATTCATAGAAAAGGACAAGAGCATGTGAAAAGGTGGAGAATCCAAAAGGTTAGGGATCAAGGAAAACCAATTGATTTGTTGGTTTTCCAATGATTTTTATAAAATGAATTGAAAGCTCATAATGAGGGGTTGTAGAAACTCAGTTCAGATTTTGTAAAGAGAAAAATCAAGTGAATGAATACAAGTTTTCAAGTCATAAATTTTGAAGTCTATTGTTTCTCATGGTTCCTTGTGTTTCTTTAAATCTAAACTAAACTCACAGAATTTTGTCTTTATAGTGCATAAGGAATATGTGTATTAAATTTTGGTTTTGGCTGCAAGGACAAGGCCGACATTACCTTGACTGCATCAAGTGGTAGCAATGCTTAGTTTGTGTCTAATCGAGAGGGAATACGTGCCTATGTAGGATTGTAATCAAAGATTACATTAGTAGGTTGTTTGTAACTTATATTGTTAACATGCCTCCTAGAAGAGGGTCTAGTGGAGGTAGGATAGGAGTTGCCAATACGGCAGAGAAACTGGATAATGGTACACTTGTTAAGAGTACTGTATGTGAGATTGGATGCCATTGAAGAAAGCCGGAGAAGAGGTTCTTCACTTAAAGATGAGGAATACAAAGTGACAAAGGATGTATTGGAGCAGGAACAATTCAAGAGCAATTGGAGTTGGATAGAATAGTGAATAGTCCATTAAGATCTATTTTAAAAATTGGAAGAGGAACAAAAATGGAAGTTCTTAGCTTCTTGGGTAGTTTGAATCACGGAGAGCTAATTGATTGGATCATGGAAATTGAAGAATACTTTGACTTTGATGAGACAAACAATCCAAGAAGAAAAAAATTGGCTCAAATCAAGATGAAAAGTCACACAGATCTATAGTGGAAGGATGTTTAGACCAATGTTACTAGACTCGGACTCGCCTCAGACTCAGCAAGCCAATTTTTGACTCAAACTCAAACTCGGAGGCCTAGACTCAGTGCAAACTCGACAAAGACTCGACAAATAGAAAAACCCAAGAAATTCAGAGATTTTTAATTAAGGATTTAAAACTTGTTTCATGCACCCTTTAATAAATAAACCTTAAAGACACAATAACATCATCAAATAGAAACTACTATGATCCCATACACAAACATACATCGATCACATAAGTATAAACGCAAATTTTAGCTAAATGAAATAACAATAGTAAGAGTCAAAACAATTAGATATATAAATGTTGTCAAAAGTGTACAACAGTCATGGAATATAGAATCCATGGCATCAAAGGTTCCAAACATATATTAGAACAAAAGCTATAAGTCTATGGCTCAAAGGAGCCTACATCACTCAATGTTAGTCCTCCTGCGTAGGCGTCTAAAATAGGTCTTCGATGATGATGCAAGCATCATCTTTCCCTGTGTCTCAAACTCAGTGGCACCCAAACCAGCATCCAAGGTGTCTCCTCGTGCTCTCCCTCCTCCTCTGCCATGGCTACTACCTTTGCCTCTCGATCTGCCTGGTCGACCCAATCAAGGTCCTCATCGCTAAAAATGGGATCCTCGGCCTCAGTGATCCAATCTAATTGTGGATCAACCTCCTCCAATGTGATGGGTGACAAGTCATTGCCCAATATCTGTCTATGGCGAAGGCGTAGGTTGTAATGAACATAAACAAGATCATTCAACCTCTGCACTGACAATCTATTGCACTTCTTGGAGTGTATGTGCTCGAACATACTCCAATTGCGCTCACAACCCATGGCACTGCATGGTTGGCTCAACACTTGAACCGCAATCCTCTGAAGATTTGGTACTTTAGCACCAAATCTCTCCCACCATGCATCTAAGATTAGAAAAAGAAAAAAAATCAATCTCATTGTCCAACTTTAAGTTTGAAACTTTAATAGTAATATAAAAAAGGAAAAGTGTTAATTTTTAAACTACTATTATGCCCTTAATAAATTTTTACCTGGCTGCAATGTCGATCAAGTAGCCTTGCATATGTCTCTTGCAAAGAGATCTCCTTGTGCAAGTCTGAAAATCTATCTCAGTGACAATTTGGGCTCCAACATGAGAATCAGACATCCGCTCGATGACTGTGTAGAGTCCACTCAAAACCTCCTCATTCGCCTTGAATTTAGAGCGGAATTGGAATGCCGGATTGAGAAAATATGCTGCTGCATGTAGGGGCTTGTGAAGCTGGAGGTGCCATCGTCTATCAATAATCTCCCAAATGGGGCAATACTTATCATCGACTCCCCCATAAATGGATCTAATGGCCTCTTTGGCCCTATCCATGCCCTCATATATGTAGCCCATTGCGGGCTTCTCCCCATCAGCAACTTGTAATAAAACCACTAAAGGCTTTGTGAACTACAATTATTATGAAACATTGACATGAGTAAGAGTCAACAAAAATAAGCAAATAAAATAAAAATAAGAATGAAAATATAAAGTAGAATTACTAAACTAATTACTAATTACATTTACCTTGACGATCTCCGTAGTAGGTACCCAAAATCCCTGCTCATCAAAAATCCAACTTGACACTTCATCCCCTGCATTTGTCTTAGCATATGTTGAGGAAGTCCACTCCTCACTAACAAACATCCGCCTCAAAGCTCCCTTTGACCGTAGCAAGGATTGTAGAGTGATGAAATTGGTAGCAAAGCAGGTTATCCTAGGGAAAACCAACTCCTTCTGCCCTGTGTATTGCCTCACAAGGTTGAGGATCCATGTGTGATTATATATGAACTCACAAATATTCTTTGCAATCTCCACACATGCTTTGATCCAGGCAATCTTGCCAAGATCCTCCAATATGAGGTCAAGGCAATGAGCAACACAAGGTGTCCAAAACAATGATGGGTACCTATCCATCAATAGTCTACTTGCAGCAACATAATTTGCTGCATTGTCCGTGACTATCTGCACCACATTTTCCTCCCCTACCTCAGCCAAGACACCCTCCAAAGCCTCACAAAGGAATTCAACATTTTTGGTGTTGTTGGATGCATCAATAGATTTGATGAACACAGTACCACCTGAAAAAGAAACAAAATAAATGATTCAATAAAACATAAACTACAAATCTTGATTGTTAATCACTAAATCAATGCATTTTAGGAAGTAAAATATTTACCTGAGGAAGAAACAAAAAAATTGAGCAATGTCCTGTTTCTTCTATCGGTCCAACCATTAGTTATGATGGTGCAACCCTTCTTCCTCCAAATGTCTCGCTGCTCCTCTATTGTGGCTTTCACATCAACCACCTTTTGGGACAAAATGGGGCCCTTTATCTCCTCATCATTAGGGGCTTTGAACCCCACCCCACAAACAGCAATTGCATCAACCATATTTTGCCAATATGGAGACCTAACACAAATAAAATAAGTATTGAAAAATGTATAATTTCAATTTGAATTCAACATAGCTCTAAGAATAAAAATTCAAGAGACAAAGAATCAACTATCAAGCTATATATTTTAAAACAAAACAAAAGAAGAATTACCTGGCCGCATGAAATGGAATGTCACAATAGAACCAAAAGTCTCCAATTGCACCTTTGGCTGCATCATGTTTATCCTTGTTACAACCCATGCTCTCAAGTGGTGGTTGGGAACCCGGAGTAGTGTGTGGCAAATTATATGAATTCAACCTAGATCCACGAACTCTAGGCCCAATGCTAACGCTTCCATTGCCACTGCCACTACCACTACCAACAACCGAAGGTGTAGCCCGTGGCGGAATTGGAGGCATGGAAGAACCCGAATCTCCAACTCCACACATGGCTACCATCTCTCTTTGCCTCTTTTTTAACTCTTTTCGTTGCTCAAAGGTTTCCAATTGCACTTGCACTTCGTGCATTACCTTAGGAGGGACTTTTGTGCAAGGATTAACATCTCGGCCCGATATACATGCAAGGTGGTATTTCAATCTATTAATGCCTCCTCCAAGCATGGTTTTTTTGCAATGAAAACATGTTACTTCTCCTCTCTTTTGCCCACGGGTAATAATGGCATGTTTCCAACAAGGGTCCTTTCTATTTTGAAACATTGTGAATGTAATAGACAATTTATAGATATAAACAATGCTGCAATAACACATAAATTAAGAAAAATTAACATTTACAGTTTATAATTAAACTAATACTAAAAAAACCTAGGTTTTGCAACTATAAAACTATTGTTTTTTTTACAAGAACACCTAGGGTTTGTAACTTGTTCTTTTTTTCAATAAAAGAAAATAGAAAAAAAAAGAAAGAAAGAAAATAAAGGAAATTTTGGTTTTTTTAAAAAAAACTTCAAAATTCAAACATACCTCTTAAATCTTCTTTGAAATCAATGGAAATCTCTTTCCAATCCCTTGTATACTCCTCTAAATGCAGCAAGATCACCTACGAACCTGCTCAAATGCGATTCAACAATTATATTTAGGGCTGCAATTCAGGTACAACCATTAGGATTAATTGAAAACCTTCAAATAAATCTGGAAACAATTTCAAAACCGTTTGGAACTATAATGCAGCATTGTAGCTGTGGTATGATAGCACTGTAGCAGCAGTACAAAAGTATTCTAGCGGTGGTACTATAATAGTGGTATTGTAGCAATACTAAAAATTTCTAAAAATCCTTCTAATACTCCTGAGACTGGTAAAAAACTTCAATCTTTCAGCACACAGGTGACCCTTGAATAGAATTTTTTTACCAGAGATGAGGGTTTCCATCCCCAAATCCAATTTATGCAATGCATAGGTAATCCCTGAATGGAATTATTCAAATGAATAGGAGGGTTTTCATCCTTGAATCCATTTGCCAAAGGGATTTTGTTATGGGCCAAAAAGAATGAACAAAGTTCAATTTTAGAGAATAAAGATTTGATGAAAATTGGAATGCCTTCTCCTTTGCCCAAAACTTTTTTTATAGGCACTTTTGAGGAAATAAAATATTATTTTATTTTTTTATTTTTCCCTTTTTCCCTCCAAATGAATTCTCTAGAAGAACCTTTTAAAATAACATTACTTTGTACTCTATGCCTAGCAACATTTTTGGTCCCTCTTTCAAAACTACCTTTTTTTTAATAATAAAAACTTAGTTGCCGTTTTATGAATATAACTTACAGTTACTTTTGGACAACTTAAATTATTATTAAAATTTATCCCTTATATCACCCCAATAGTCTATTTGAAATAAAATACCTAGGATTTTCCAACTAACTTAGTTTGGAAGGGCAAATGACAAAATTCTATGAGGAGAAAACTAGCTTTTGTGGTAGTGGCAATTGCCTTTCTATCTTATAGTATTACTTTCGAAGGAATAGTACAACTAATGGGTGTAGCAATGATTGCCTTCCACTTTCTAGCTATCTCCCTAGAGTCAATGAACAACTAAATTCCTTTATTGCTCTCTTACAATACTCATTCAATCCTCGTGTGTCAAAACATCTGTTGAACAGCCCTATCTATACAATTGTCAATGTTGGAACATTTTCCTGGGCCCTAGAAGAATTTGTATGGGATGTTGGAGGTCAAAATGGCATCTATTTGTTTCAAATTATGCCCTAGAAAGATTTGTATGGATGTTGGAGGTCAAAATGCCATTTGTTTGTTTCAAATTATGAGTTACATAGTCTAGAGACTGTAATGTCTCCTTTTTGTATTTTATTTATTTTCTAAATTTTTTTTTTTTTGTATTTTTCCAAATTTTGACAATCAAAATAAACTGGAACAACAAATTAAAATTTGAAAACAAATAGCTGGAACACTTGATCAAACCTAAGTTACCAGGTTCACTAGGTTTGCCCCACATACCCATGTGGGTCCAGTACGGGCACGGGTTCATTTTTGGTCCGCTCACGGGTACACGTAGGGTTTCGAGAAATTCAGCAATTTTTTATTAAGTTTGTGGCATATTTAGGGGTTGCAGCACATGTTCCAGTTGTAACATTTGGTGCAACAAATCCCTCTTTGTCGATGCATCGATATCCTTGCTTCATTCATATGGCCCCCAATGATCCAATACAAATGACAACAATACCGAAGCTGATAGATAAGTACAAATGGACGGATGTGCCTTACGAGATGTTGAGGCAAATTTTTTATCAAAGCTGCAATTTTTTATTAAGTTTTTGAGAGACACATGGGCATCCTCAGTGTCAACTTAAACTTCTTAATATTTTATTTATTATAATATTATTTTATTATTAACAATTTTAATTTACTATATATAAAAAAAAATAACAAATATAAATATTTAAATTTACTATTTAAAAAAATCAAATTTAAAATTTATAGATTATGAACACACAGATATGTGTGTGTGTGTGTGAATAGATACATAGTACTGGTACCCAAGGAAAAAAAATTGAAAAAAAATTGACATACTGCCATACTCATACCTGTACCTGTATCTACACCCATACCTGAACCAGTAACTTAGGATCAAACCTTCAAATACTGAAATACCATTTCATATGAAGAATCTGAATCAAATTTAACAATTATAATTGTGGGTATACCTGGTATAAACCCTAGGTTGCAATATAATTTCAGATTTGAATTGTTTCAATGATCAAGAACACCAATATAAACTCAAATCCACCAACGCAGCTTGTGGAGCAATAAAATACAAATGCCTACAACAAATATAACAAATTGGAACCTCCAATATCGTGTTATTCATATTTGACATCTTTAGCACATTTATAACCAATGTTATGTGACAGCAATTTGAAGTGACAACCCTCCTATTTCCTATAGAGCATAATCTAGAAACTTACATTTTATTTGATGAACTACTAAGAATCACAGTTGATATGCTTGGAATCCAAGGCAGCACCTTAGACAATTGCTACATCAGCTGTTAACTTGTGATCTAAGTAGAAAATGAAGCAGCCATTCCAATATTTGCTGATATCCCTGTGATTTGTACAACCACTCACATGGGTGTTGACGTTCCTGTGATCTGGGCAGATTATGGTGTAACCAACATGGTATGGATGTTGTAGATAATATACAGGCTCATCATTTCTCCCTTTTAGCTGCAATCACCCTTGACACATTAAGTGATGACTGGGATGATGACTGCAATGGCTGGTTGACATAAAGTATCCTAAACGTCTGAATTTTACTTCCTCAATGTCATGCTCAGCTAGAGTAACTCAGATCTAGCTCTAAGTAATGTTCAAAACCCACCAAAAAACCCTAAAACTCAATATATAAAGCTTTGAATATGCTTTGGCAATGAAATGATGAGATTTTCTTGCAAAAAAACATTGTAGTGGTACTGTAGCAACATTGTAGTAAACTCCAAATCCTCCACAAATCAGCACAATTGTGATTTCAGAATAGAATCACCCAAGATTGGAAACAAGGGTTTTGTCCTTGATCCCAATTGCAGAATTCAAGAGAGTTTTTGTCACAATTCCACGGAGTTTCCTCAGAAGGGGATGCGGGGATGTGGGGATGGGTTTCAGGGATGGGGGGACCGAGGGCCTAAGATTGGGGACGGCGGGGGGACGATGGCGAGGTGGCGACAAGGTGCTGAAATACATATAGTACTTGAAAAAATAGTTATAAAAAGATGTATAAGAATTTTACATCTTGGAGACAACTAGGTGTCCCCTAGACATCTTGAGGACACCCAGACATCCTCAAAGTCCTAGCGGCATCTTGGGGATGGTGATGCCAGTGGTGGGATGGTGGCAATGGTGGTGGGCTGGTGGTGGGACGTCCCCCCCCAAGTTCCCAAGTCTCTGAGACAGGGATGTCTAGGAAATGCGAGGTTTTTGGGGGGAGATGCATCCCCATGGAACACTGGTTTTTGTCCTCTCAAACCCCGAACACATCAAGGTTTTTTGTCCTTGGATGCCCTAGATTGAAGAAACCACTCAAATCTAAAGATTGGATGCAAAAAATAACTTGAACGAATCATTTTCAAATGACAATAGGTGCCTCCTTTTATAGTGCTAAAAAATGAGCCCTCGAGACCAAATTTCAAAAAGTTCTAAAATACTTTTACTTATTTTATATAGCGCTTAAAAATGCTTTCTATTTTAACAGTAGTTTTTAAAAATACTTTTAATTTTAATTTTAGTAGTAGTGTTTAAAATCACCTTTTATTTTAATTATAATAATATAAGTAAGTTGCCCTTAAAATTATAAATTATTGAGCTCAACTTAAATAATATTATTTATTTTACTCCAAAAAAGGGGACATAACAGAGACACTACCTTGGAGGTGGCTTTGTCGTGTACACTATTGTGTTTGTGGTACTCTATCTTCTAATTGACTTGCTTTGTCCTTTGTGTAGGTTCTAAATCCATGTTCCTGTTCTCATTTTGTTCACCAGATCCTTATTGGATGACATCTCCCTTCTTAGAGAGCTTTTTGGTCCTGCAAAAGCTTAATAAGACACTAAGTGGGGAAATAGTTCATTTTTTCTGTGGAATGCCAGTTGGCTTGACTGATCTTTTGATCTTTGTGTCATCTCTTCCATGATTCTTGGATTCTATTCCTATTTTCCCTTGTTTTATTTTCTGTACCATATCCTCAGTTGTTATGGCTCTTCTTTCCATTCCGATGTCTTCTAAAGAGGGTAGTGCTTCTTCTTCTTCTTCTTCTTCTTCATTTAACATAGAAGGCTGATAAAGCTGCAAGCATTCACAATTTACAAATGAGTGCATCTTCATTAAGGGAGAAAGATCAAGTTTGAAAGCATTCTCACCAATGGCCTCTGAAATAGTGAAAGGTCCATACTTTAGTGGCTTAATTTCTTAGCTTGTTTTTGTAGACTTTCTTTACCCAAGGAAATCCTTATTTTGTCTCCTACCTTTAGTTTATGTTCATTTCTATGCTAATCATGCCTCTGCTTATACAATTTTTGTGTTCTTTCTAATTGCTTTTTTATCTTGAGTTGGATTTGTCTAATTGTCAACACATTTTGAAGCTTTTGCCACATCAATATTTTTTCCTACTACTTCTTGCTTATCAAAAGCTACATCAAGTGGACTTGAGGGCAAATACAACATGCCTCCAAAGGTGATTGACTTGTAGAAGAATGAATTTGTAATGTCCCCTTTTTATATTTTTATAATTTTCTGATTTTTTGTGTTTATTCAAATTTTTGAAACCAAACAAAAACTATGACAGCAATCTGGAAAGTTAAACAAGTGACTGGAAACTCATGAAACAAACCCTTATGTGCTGATGTAAACCCTCACTTGCATCTTAAACAGTAAATCAATCTTGTAGATTTTCAATTTCATCAATTGTACTTGTAGATCTATGAATGTAGAGCAGTATAAACCCTAAAATATTAATTATGTCCAGAGCTGAGTAGGAAATATATATGGCAGTGACCACAACATCAATTGGAAACAACAAAATAACCCCAAACTAATTTTCATTCCAAATCTGTACTGCTGGGAAAATTACACTTGTTGATGTGATAAAATGGCAACATAAACATCAATTTCAGACCATAAAATGTCATGAATCAACGCACATAAGCCTGTATGGTTGGCACCCAGGCTTCAACCCTCCAAAATGGCAACAAATGTTGTTGCATGGCTGTGGCTAGGACTTGAAACATGAGATGACCTGTCCTCAGAGTGTTGGCACCTCAAATGGTGACTAAAAATGCAGATTGCAGCAATGATCAATGAGGAATCGCCCCCAAAAAGTGTACAACTCCTCTTCAATCTATCCTAGGATGCTATGGTATTTCAGATCAGCAAGTTGACAATATTAAATGATGTTGACCAGCAGCCACAAACCCTCTAAAGTACTGTTGCCCCTCAATATGAATGATATCAGCAAGTAATGATGTAGTACAGCTCCCCAAAATCACCAAAAATTAATATGGAAACCTTCCTATTTGCCGGCTCCAAAATCAGCAACAAATAAGGTGATCAGCCACAAAATGTGCATATGACGTCTAAAAATCAGCAACAGATAAAGTGTGCAAACTATTTGACACTATAGTAATGTTGTAGCAACTGAAAATTATTTCAATTCCTCGTTTATTCTTTGAAAAATCAGCACAATTGTGACCTTAAGATGGAATCACCCCTAATGGATAAGAGGGTTTTCGTCCTCCAAGAACTTCAAATAGCCAAGGGTTTTTGTCCTTGGTTGGATAGAATGAACACAATGCTCAATCCAGAAAGTGAATGAAGTTCCAATGAAAGCTTGATACCAAAATGAGGCTAGGCGCCCTCTTTTTATACTTTTCCAAATTGGGCCCTTGATTAATAATTTTCCTCCAAAGTATTTAAATATACCTTTTATATTTAAGTGTTTAAAGCCACTTTTAATTAATGATAATACTATTTATAATAAGTTGCCCCTTAATTATTGGATGCAACTTAATAAATATTAGAAATTATTTCCCTCGCTTTTCCCTTTAGCCTATGAGAAATGGAGATAGGCTTGCGGTCTTCTCCTTGGCACTATTTCCAAAAGGGGACATGACAAAATTTCCCTATTATAAGAACGCTAAATGTAAAGAAGTGACTCAATTCCAAGTTTTAGGATGCTTACTATTATATCCCTTTATTAGTTGCACCAAGATCTTGTTGACCACCTTTGTTTGGCCATCTGTTTGTGGGTGAAAAAAGTACTCTTTTTGAGCTTTGTATCTATCATACTCCATAAAGTGAACCAAAATTTCCAACAAATCTAATATCTCTATCTAAACTAATGGACTTAGGAAGCCCAAAGTGCACCCATACATGAGAAAAAAACATTTCAGCAACTTGTGATAGTCTTTTTGCAAGGTGCTAGAATACACATTTTTTTGAAGCTATCAACTGCCACAAATAAATAATCTTGTACATGTTTAGTCTTAGGCAATCCTCTCACAAAGTCCATAGAAATACTTTCCCATGGCCTTGTGGTGATTGGAAGAGGAAAATACATTCCTTCCTTTCTTTTATCTTAAATTTGATAGTGCAACACAATTTGCAACTTCTCACAAACCTTGCTACTTCTTGGTGCATTTTGGGCCAAAACACATACCTTTGCAAATGAGCCATTGTTTTACCAACATCAAAGTTACCTGCCAATTTGGAGGTATGTGCCTCCCTCATTAGTGGAAGCCTTTGTTCCTTTGGTACACATACTTTACCTTCCTTGTAAAGCAAACACTTTTTGAGATAGGAGTCTTCATCGCTTTTTACAATTGCTTGAATTTGAAGTTCTTTGTACTTATTCTCAAAGTCTACATCATTTTCATATTCTTTTAAATAAACCTCTTTTGTGAAAGGCTCCAAATATGTAATGTAATAAGCACCTGTTTTTTTTTAAATTTGGTTAGCTCAACTGTAAACAAAATGCATAACTTCCTTTCCACTTTTTGATCACCTAAATCCCGGAAAGGGCAAGGTGAGAGCACAAAGTGTTCCAGAATGCTACAAACTGAAATCAATTGCTGAAAGGAAAGGCATCAAGTGGCAAGCCTGCCAAACCACTTATTTAGTGGGATGCAAGCATTACAGTAAAGGTAAACTATCTGTTAATTCAACAAGAAATTACAATAGCACATCCACTTTTCAATGAGAAAACTTATTTAAATTGAAAAATA
>VDFB02000008.1:142718995-142742383 GCA_007258455.2 Sequoia sempervirens
GTATACCTCAATTAAAATGCCTCCAACTCGTAAATTGAACTATAGTGCCTGGCACGGCTCCTGAGTGTAATCCCATTATTGCTCAGTACCTTTGATATATGAAATATCAAAGTCATAAGCCTGCAGCTTGCTGACCCACTTCTGCTGTCTGTCGTTGAGATCTCGCTGCCCTAAAAAGTGTCTAAGACTGTTATGATCAGTCTTGATGCAAAATTTGCTGCCAACAAGGTATTGTCTGAATTTTGCCAAGGCATGCATAATCGCGAGCATCTCCTTATCATATATACTGTACAAACGCTCGGGTCCTCTGAGCTTGCGGCTCTCATAAACTATCGGGTGCTTGTCCTGCATAAGCACCGCACCAATGCCCTCACCTGATGCATCACATTGAAGCTCAAACGGCTTCGTAAAGTCGGGTAGTGCCAAAACAGGGCAAGTGGTCATCAACTCCTTGAACTTCACAAAACACTCCTGTGCCTCAGAAGTCCAAACAAACGCCCCCTTTTTCATCAAATCTGTCATCGGGGCTGCATGTCGTGAATAGCCATTCACGAATCTGCGGTAGAATCCACACAATCCGAGAAACCCTCTCAACTGCGTCAGGTTCGCCGGTGTGGGCCAATCAACTATGGCGCGGATCTTTTCAGGATCCATGCGCACTCCATCTGCACTGATAATATGACCAAGATATAACAATTCGGTCATCCCCAAGTCACACTTGGACTCCTTGGCGTACAAGGACTCCCTCTCCAAAATGCTCAACACTGTCTCCAAGTGTGCCAAGTGCTCCTGCCAAGTCCGACTGTAGATCAAGATGTCATCGAAGAAAACCAACACAAACCTCCTCAGCAATGCATGAAATACTCTGTTCATCATCGACTGAAAAGTGGCTGGTGCGTTAGTGAGCCCAAATGGCATCACTACGAACTCGAAGTGCCCACAATGACATCTGAAGGCTGTCTTCTCTATGTCCTACTCACGGACTCTAATCTGATGATAACCCAACCATAAATCAATCTTCGTGAAATAACAGGCACCATGGAGCTCATCAATAAGCTCATCTATCCTCGGTATCCGGTATCTATTTTTAATTGTCCTCTTATTCAGGACCCTATAATCAATGCACATACGCAACGTTCCATCCTTCTTCTTCACCAATACAACAGAAGAGGCGAACGGTGATTTGCTCGGTCTAATATGACCCATAGCAAGTAACTCCTTTATAGTCTTCTCAATCTCATCCTTCAATCTTTTCGGATGCCTGTAAGGAGTTATCATGACGGGTTTCGCATCCTCCTCAAGCTCAATGATGTGCTCTATCCCTCTGTCTGGAGGTCTACCTGGCGGAATATCACTGAACACCTTGTCATGCTTGACCCTCAACTGCTGGATGTCCGGATGATACTCCGTCTTTTGCTGTCCCTCCTGCAAAGGTGCTAGATGACACTCTGCAGCCCACTCTACCATGTCGTGACGCATAAGCCGCTCCATTCGGCGAAAGGAAATTGTTTTAAGGTCGCTGTCCCGTATTGCCTTAAGGATGTGTGTCTTCCCGTCGACCTCAAAACGAATCTCCATATCCTTGAGACGGAGTGTTACCTCCTCCAATGAGTGTAACCACTTCATTCCCAATACCAAGTCAATGTCTCCCATATTAACAACGTAATAATCAGCCTTGAACTCATAATTGTTCAGGCGTAAGGGGAGATCCCTAATCATGCGCTCACATCTCAAAGTGTACCCATCTGCCACTTTGACTCTGATGCCCTCGAAGTCCTCAGTGATAAGTCCTCGTTTCTCAACGAATCTAGCATCTATAAAATTATGCGTGGCTCCGGTATCCAATAGGGTAATGACCCTCTGACCTGCTAATACACCTCGTAGCCTGAAAGAACCCTCCTGTTGGATGCTAGACAAACGGGCCTCCGCAATATCGAAGCTTCGGGCTCAGATCTGCTCGGCTCTGGGCCTCGACTGAATCAATAAATATGCTCTGGCTGGTCAAGAGATTTTCTGGTCACGAGTCCTCATCTTACACCGCCGGTTGCGCGCGCCAGGTCTTGGGACAATGGTAGGCAGCCTATGGTCCCTTGCGGTAGAAGCCAGCTTCTTCCTGCGAGTCGTATTCGGGGCCTCCACGATCCACGGGGTGGGAGCTACGGATTTTTCTGAATGGATTTTCTAGAATCCCAGATTTGTCTTTATTTATAATCTAGTTTTTCCTTGTGCTATTAAAGCCCTTATTGTCGGAGACCAGTAGACCTCACAGGTTAATTTATTTTGCCGGGGCTCACGAACTCCATATTCGTGCTGCCCATGGCCACTGTAATGGCCGGATCAAGGCTGATCCGGTATACCAGTGGCTCAGTCAAACCCTCCACCGAGAACTACCAGCGCCCCTCTCAGATATGCTCGGAACCATGACGGATAGTCTCTGGAAATCACTGATGTATGCCTCGAGACTGCCACTCTGCCTCAACTGTGCTAAGTCTCGGAAGTAGGTTTCCGGATCCTTCCGGTCAAACCTCTCTACCAATCTATCCACGAACTCCTGGTAGGTAGTAATCCTGTCGTGCTGTAAGGTGACCATGCCATGGTGCCACCAGTCGTATGCTACTCCCTCGAGGTGCAGTGTAGCATATCTAATCGCGTCTCGCTCAGCCATCGGACGCAAAGTGAGGAATGTGTCAAGCTTGCTAATCCAAGCTTGGGCGGTCATCTTCCCACTACCATCAAACATCGCCAAATTAAGCCTGTTAGTTGCATGTTTGAGGTCATTATTCTGCTGCCGGGGCCTCCAATCCTGTCGAGCCCTGTTATGTTCTCGCCTCTGTGTAACAAAATGGTCAAAAGAGATCCGTTCCCTGACTGCAGGAGGTATCAACTCCCACTCGTTCGCTGCCATAAGATTATCAGCAAACAAACCCTCGTGCTCATCACCTGGTAAAGCCTCATCGGGCTCCTGTCTCGTGAAGGTAGGCCTGGTAGGCCTATCGGCTGTCCGTGACACCGTCCTAGGTGCTCTCCGTGACCCTGCCTCACTCCTGTCATCGTCACGATGTGGTGACGGTCTCCTCGGAGTCCCTAATCTCTGTAGAGCCACTGTCAACTGCTGCAATACCTCAGTCGACTGTCTCTGACCTGCACGTATATCCCTGAGTGCGAGTAAGACCTCAGCATCATCCTGATCCCTGTTATTCTGTGGGATCTCTGTTCTCGGTATATCAGATCTCTCAGCCCTGTCATTCCTGTCAGCCATGATATCTGGCTGTCTGCTCAAACTACGTTGCCTTTCAATCAAGGCACGTCTGCGTGTATAATACCTGTATGTGTCAAATTCCTCTGGCTGCATGTGATGGCTAAACCCTAAGGATGGCAGAATTTAGCTCTGATACCACTGTAGAAACCCTAGTTTCCCCCTGACACTGAATCTGACGGTGTTTTTTGAGTTTCAAACGTTTTTTGAAGGTTTTGTGATTTTTTTGCAAATTTTGGATTTTTAATGCAATTAATGAAGGTACGGCTTTTGCAGAAAATAATAATAAATTCTTAAAAAATGCTAGATCTTCAATAAGAATAGGAAATACACTGTAGAATGAAGGCGTTGCTTTTATTGGTTCAACTGGCAACAATACATTAAGATCTAGAAACATGCATCAAAGAATAACAATATTTTATTGAAGAAAAACCTGGTATTTGCTGCTACAGCTGAAGGTACAGAATTGTACGGCAGAAATAAATAATCCTCTTCTCCTCCTTTCTGATGACTGCAAATGACTCCAGCAATGTAGGCGCCTCTGTTGATGCAAGTTTGATGCAAGTATGAGAGGCGTTTCTCTCAAGAAGAATGAACACGTGTTTCTGAGAAGGTACGGCCTGACAGGAAAGTACGGCCTGTCAGATCTGCAATAAATGTTGTACGGACTTCTCCAAATAGCAAGGTTTGAATCTCTGGGATGGGCGCCTTGATGAACAAATGCTGTCTGGATGCAAAATACTGAAGAATCTCTGATGATAAACAATCTCTGAAGCTCTGTAGTTTCCTCTGGATAAGAAAACCTCTGCTGGCAATAGATCAAGTGGTATTGCACACTCTCTGAATTGCTTTCCGCTGGAGATGGCTCGTTCCCCAAGGAAGTCGAACACGAAACCCTAAAGTCTCAGGCTCAGATCAATTTGATCAGTCTCTCAAAATCAATAATCACATAATGGCACAAATCCCAATGCAAAACCCTCTTGAAGGCTGAAAAGTGCGATTTCCTTGAAAATAGGGTTTTAATTAATCTTTGACTTTTAATTTTCTTATTTCTCCATAGTTCTCCGTCAAATATTTAAATCATAAATTAAATGTCAAACTGGCCCCCTTTAATGATGGCGCACCCCTCAGTGAGAAATCACTTAAGTTATAATCTTAAATTATAACTTTATATTATAAACATTAAATAATTAATATTTAATTAATGTCATTAAATATTAATATCTTCCTCGTTTCTAACCCGATGACCGATCCGTCTGATGCTGACGAACTCTAAAGTGATTCCTGATGCCGCCAAAGCCATACTGCTAAAAATAGCAGTGGTCCCACACTGCCTGCCAGGAACTGCTAAAAATAGCAATTCTGCAAATAGTCTCCGATCGAGCCAGAACGAAAGACAACTGATCAAACTCCGCTGACTGAAGCTGAGCCAAGCTCCGAAGTGACCCTCTATCCAAACAATCAGCCTACGAGGGTCGTGTGATAGGCCAATCTTGTCCTCTGAGAGATGTCATTGAGAAGGGGACATGACATACGACTAAAATCATCAACAAAAAGCAAGAAATACCTGCAACCAGTAACAAAAGGTGTATTCATTGGGCCACATACATCAGCGTGAACCAATTGTAGTACTTTAGAGGCTCGCCATGAGTCACCATCCGTGAATGGTGTCCTGTGTTGCTTCCCAGCCTGACAAGCTCCACAAACACCATGATGTTGAGTTTGGATGTCAGGTAAACCATCTACAAGTCCCTCCCGAGCTAGCTGAGATAGATAGTGCACATTTAAGTGCCCATATCGTTGATGCCAAAGATTGGTGATAGCAAAATTTCTGGCTGCCATGGCTAACTCCGGAGAATCACGTGTATCCACAATTCTATATAGATCATGATCCTCAATACTAACAACCACAATGGTGCGAGTCTCTCGATCAACAATGAAACATTTTTGTGTTTTGAATACCACATCCAATTGAGGAGAATGCCGCATGATTTGAGTGACTGAGAGAAGGTTTAGTTCCATGTTAGGAACATAGTATACATTGAGGAAAATGAGATTCCTCCTACCAAACTGAATCTAAACAGTGCCTGTACTGACAATTGTGTATTCTTCACCTCCTCCAAAAATAACCGAGCCAGTGCAAGGAGAGAAGTCTATGAACTAGTCACGCCGATGTGTGAAGTGTCACGAAGCACTTGAATCAATGTACCAAGCAGAGGACTTACCATGATCTGCAAGTCTTTTAGCCATTAAAGCGTAAAAGGAAGATTCCTTCTGCTTAGTGTGCTCGGCAACATTGGCTTTCTGCTGAGACCATCCCTGCTTCTTCTATTCAAAAGCCAAATGTTGACGACAATCCTTCTTCATGTGACCATATTTGTGGCAATAATTACACTGAATGTGATTTTTCTTAGGGCTGCTCGGAGGTTGACTTGAGCCTTTCTACTACTAAGGTTGACCTTTCCCTTTGTTCTTAGGTTGAGTTTTAGCTGCAAAAGCTTGTTTTGTAGAGGATGATGAGGCAGTACTACCAAATTGTTGTTTCTAGCGTTCCTGCTGCAAGAGGATGGTACAAAGCTCCAGAAACTTCAGATCAACATTAGTAGATGTAATGTTGAGGGTTTCAACAAAGTGCTCATAGGACTTTGGTAGACTTTTCAAGGTGATTACTACCATGTCCTCTTCCTCCATCTTCCGACCAATTGCCTCCAATTGATCACGGATGTCTTGAATCTTTGTTAGATGCTCCTGTAAGGACACTCTCTCATCCATCATGATGGAGAACAACTAGTTTTTTTAGAAAGAATGCACGACTCTTGTTGGAGGTCTCATGCAAGTTTCTTAGATGCTCCACAATCTCGGCAGCTGATTTGCCGAATGGAACTTGTGGAAGCTAATCATTAGTAACTCAAAGATTAATGAGCATCATTGCTTCACGATTTTTCTCGTCAAACTTTTCTTGGGTTTTATTTGCTGTTGTGGGACGGGTAACATTGCCTAGAGCAATGTGATGAAGGCAGCGATATTCTAAGCTGGTCATCATTCGCTGCTTCCAGGTATTATAATTTTTTCCGTTGAAACGTTGATTGCCTTCCAACATAATGTTGGTCAAAGAAGCCATCTTTACGCTTTTTCGAGGCACAAAAAATGAGATACAGAGAAGAGGCTGAATGTACAAAACTCGAGGCACGAATTTCAATGTATTGAAGCAAGTATAGGTACAAATACAAGGTAAATCTGCGGGCATGGAAAACGAGGTACGAATTTCAAAGTACCCAAAAGAATTTGAAGGCAACCCAAAAAACTTCTTGAACAACCCACAAAGAATCTATAGTCAGAATAATTTTTCGACTTCAAACAAAGGAGATATTTTCAAAACCCTAGTCGGTTGCAAAACTGAGGGAAAATTTATAGGAGCTGAAATAAAAACGAGAAACCTAGATGAGATTCCCGTCACTGCAGACTAGTTGCAGAAAGAAGGACGACACATGTCCGTTGTGAGCAAGAACAAGGTCATTATAGACTCACAGAGGTCATCAAAATCAAATCGTGAGCAGACCAAAACGCAGGAAAAGACGTTGACATAGGTCTTAGAGACACGACTGCATGCAGAAAGCAGATGTAGAGCGACGGAGAAACGTGAGCATGAACACCTTAAAAAATCGAGCCAGAAGAACACGACCAGGAGCAAAGAAATGTGTTCTCAAAATCGCGGACCAAGAAAAAACGCGTCTTGAATCCAGGTGATGAGAAAAATCACGTCAATAGTAAGGGTTTTAGAGGCACGCGATTACACAAAGAAATCCGCCCAACAAGAAGTAGAAAACCCTCAATTTCTCTCTACAAACAAGCCCCACAAATTTTCAAAAGAAGGGTTGTGATTTTCAGTGAGTAATACTCACGAAAAATCAAAACAAGAACCCTAGATTTCTTGCAAAAGACAAGTCGCGATTTAAAAAAAGAACAAAGTTATTGATTTCCCGCTTTGATACCATACTATGCAAGTAATTGGTAAATAATTTGATGTTATTAACAAAAGAGACGAAGTCTCTAAACAGTTTACAAAATGTTCAAAATCTGGAAAGTTTCTAAAAAGAAACTTCAGATAAGATCAGAGATGATCTTATAAATATACTTTACAATAAAATACATTATTGAGCATTAATAATAAATAAATAATATTTTAATATTTCTGAGTGAATACATTGCTGTTCCATTCCTGTAACAGTGTTTTCCAGTGTATACCAGACCTATACCAGCAATCACATTCAGATCCTTTGAGGTATATCATTTGTATTTCAAGTTGGGTGGTTTTCCTTCACATTGGGCATTGCACTGGGGTGTTTTCAATAGTGATTTTCTATCATATCAGCATTATATCAGCTTATTTACCTTACCAGCATTTTATAACAGCAGTTATCTAGTGTTTGTTACTTATGAACTAATGTTATAGTACTTTGGATGATCATACCACCAAAGTCATTCAGTTCTTTCTCTTGATTTGTAACACTAGCTGGTAGTACTGGCAGTGAATATAATTTGGTTAATGTTGATACTTACCCCATTGCACAAGTGGTTTGTAATCGCCCCCACGTGATAAGTGACAGGAGCTTTGTTATTTATTTTTCAATTTAAATAAGCTTTTCCATTGAAAAGTGGATGTGCCATTGTAATTTCTTGTTGAATAAATAGATAGTTTACCTTTCTTGTAATGCTTGCATCCCACTAAATAAGTGGTTTGGGAGGCTAGCCACTTGATGCCTTTCCTTTCAGCAATTGATTTCAGTTTGTAGCATTCTGGAACACTGTATGCTCTCACCTTGTCCTTTCCGGGATTTAGGTGATCAAAAAGTGGAAAGGAAGTTATGCATTTTGTTTACAGTTGAGCTAACCAAATTTTTTTAAAAAAAGGTGGTTATTACATTACATATTTGGAGCCTTTCACAAAAGAGGTTTATTTAAAAGAATATGAAAATGATGTAGACTTTGAGAATAAGTACAAAGAACTTCAAATTCAAGCAATTGTAAAAAGCGATGAAGACTCCTATCTCAAAAAGTGTTTGCTTTACAAGGAAGGTGAAGTATGTGTGCCAAAGGAACAAAGGCTTCCACTAATGAGGGAGGCACATACCTCCAAATTGGCAGGTAACTTTGATGTTGGTAAAAAAATGGCTCATTTGCAAAGGTATGTGTTTTGGACCAAAATGCACCAAGAAGTAGCAAGGTTTGTGAGAAGTTGCAAATTGTGTTGCACTATCAAATTTAAGATAAAAGAAAGGAAGGAATGTATTTTCCTCTTCCAATCAGCACAAGGCCATGGGAAAGTATTTCTATGGACTTTGTGAGAGGATTGCCTAAGACTAAACATGTACAAGATTATTTATTTGTGGCAGTTGATAGCTTCAAAAAAATGTGTATTCTAGCACCTTGCAAAAAGACTATCACAAGTTGCTGAAATGTTTTTTTCTCATGCATGGGTGCACTTTGTGCTTCCTAAGTCCATTAGTTTAGATAGAGATATTAGATTTGTTGGAAATTTTGGTTCACTTTATGGAGTATGATAGATACAAAGCTCAACAAGAGTACTTTTTTCACCCACAAACAAATGGCCAAACAAAGGTGGTCAACAAGATCTTGGTACAACTAATAAAGGGATATAATAGTAAGCATCCTAAAACTTGGAATTGAGTTAGCGTTCTTATAATAGGGCAATTTTGTCATGTCCCCTTTTGGAAATAGTGCCAAGGAGAAGACCGCAAGCCTATCCCCATTTCTCATAGGCTAAAGGGAAAAGCAAGGGCAATAATTTCTAATATTTATTCAGTTGCATCCAATAATTAAGGGGCAACTTATTATAAATAGTATTATCATTAATTAAAAGTGGCTTTAAACACTTAAATATAAAAGGTATTTTTAAATACTTTGGAGGAAAATTATTAATCAAGGGCCCAATTTGGAAAAGTATAAAAAGAGGGCACCTAGCTTCATTTTGGTATCAAGCTTTCATTGGAACTTCATTCACTTTCTGGATTGAGCATTGTGTTCATTCTATCCATCCAAGGACAAAAACCCTTGGCTATTTGAAGTTCTCGGAGGACGAAAACCCTCTTATCCATTAGGGGTGATTCCATCTGAAGGTCACAATTGTGCTGATTTTTCAAAGAATAATTGAGGAATTGAAATAATTTTCAGTTGCTACAACATTACTATAGTGTCAAATAGTTTGCACACTTTATCTGTTGCTGATTTTTAGACGTTGTGCACATTTTGTGGCTGATCACCTTATTTGTTGCTGATTTTGGAGCCAGCAAATAGGAAGGTTTCCATATTAATTTTTGGTGATTTTGGGGAGCTGTACTACATCATTACTTGCTGATATCATTCATATTGAGGGGCAAAAGTATTTTAGAGGGTTTGTGGCTGCTGGTCAACATCATTTAATATTGTCAACTTGCTGATCTGAAATACCATAGCATCCTAGGATAGATTGAGGAGGATTTGTACACTTTTTAGGGGCGATTCCTCATTGTTCATTGCTGCAATCTGCATTTTTAGTCACCATTTGAGGTGCCAACACTCTGAGGACAGGTAATCTCATGTTTCAAGTCCTAGCCACAGCCATACAACAACATTTGTTGCCATTTTGGAGGGTTGAAGCCTGATTGCCAACCATACAGGCTTATGTGTGTTGATTCATGACATTTTATGGTCTGAAATTGATGTTTAAGTTGCCATTTTATCACATCAACAAGTGTAATTTTCCCAGCAGTACAGATTTGGAATGAAAATTAGTTTGGGGTTATTTTGATGTTTCCAATTGATGTTGTGGTCACTGCCATATATATTTCCTACTCAGATCTGGACATAATTAATATTTTAGGGTTTATACTGCTCTACATTCATAGATCTACAAGTACAATTGATGAAATTGAAAATCTACAAGATTGATTTACTGTTTAAGATGCAAGTGAGGGTTTACATCAGCACATAAGGGTTTGTTTCATGAGTTTCCAGTCACTTGTTTAACTTTTCAGATTGCTGTCATAGTTTTTGTTTGGTTTCAAAAATTTGAAGGCATGTTGTATTTGCCCTCAAGTCCACTTGATGTAGCCTTTGATAAGCAAGAAGTAATAGGAAAAAATATTGATGTGGCAAAAGCTTCAAAATGTGTTGACAATTAAACAAATCCAACTCAAGATAAAAAAGCAATTAGAAAGAACTCAAAAATTGTATAAGCAGAGGCATGATTAGCATAGAAATGAACATAAACTAAAGGTAGGAGACAAAATAAGGATTTCCTTGGGTAAAGAAAGCCTACAAAAACAAGCTAAGAAATTAAGCCACTAAAGTATGGACCTTTCACTATTTCAGAGGCCATTGGTGAGAATGCTTTCAAACTTGATCTTTCTCCCTTAATGAAGATGCACTCATTTGTAAATTGTGAATGCTTGCAGCTTTATCAGCCTTCTATGTTAAATGAAGAAGAAGAAGAAGCACTACCCTCTTTAGAAGACATCGGAATGGAAAGAAGAGCCATAACAACTGAGGATATGGTCCAAAAAATAAAACAAGGGAAAATAGGAATAGAATCCAAGAATCATGGAAGAGATGACACAAACATAAAAAGATCAGTCAAGCCAACTGGCATTCCACAGAAAAAATGAACTATTTCCCCACTTAGTGTCTTATTAAGCTTTTGCGGGACCAAAAATCTCTCTAAGAAGGGAGATGTCATCCAATAAGGATCTGGTGAACAAAATGAGAATAGGAACATAGATTTAGAACCCAAACAAAGGACAAAACAAGTCAATTAGAAAATAGAGTACCACAAACACAATAGTGTACAAGACAAAGCCACCTCCAAGGTAGTGTCTCTGTTATGTCTCCTTTTTTGCAGTAAAATAAATAATATTATTTAAGTTGAGCTCAATTATTTACAATTTTAAGGGCAACTTACTTATATTATTATAATTAAAATAAAAGGTGATTTTAAACACTAGTACTAAAATTGAAATTAAAAGTATTTTTAAAAACTACTATTAAAATAAAAAGCATTTTTAAGCGCTATATAAAATAAGTAAAAGTATTTTAGAACTTTTTGAAATTTGGTCTCGAGGGCTCATTTTTTAGCACTATAAAAGGAGGCACCTATTGTCATTTGAAAATGATTCGTTCAAGTTATTTTTTGCATCCAATCTTTAGATTTGAGTGGTTTTTTCAATCTAGGGCATCCAAGGACAAAAAATCTTGATGTGTTCAGGGTTTGAGAGGACAAAAACCAGTGTTCCATGGGGACGCGTCTCCCCCCAAAAACCTCGCGTTTCCTAGACATCCCCGTCTTAGAGACTTGGGAACTGGGGGGGGGGGGACATCCCACCACCAGCCCACCACCATCGCCACCATCCCACCACTGGCATCACTGTCTCCAAGATGCCGCTAGGACTTTGAGGATGTTTGGGTGTCCTCAAGATGTCTAGGGGACACCTAGTTGTCTCCAAGAAGTAAAATTCTTATACATCTTTTTATAACTATTTTTTCAAGTACTATATGTATTTCAGCACCTTGTTGCCACCTCGCCATCGTCCCCCCGCTGTTCCCAATCTTAGGCCCTCGGTCCCCCTCGTCCCTAAAACCCATCCCCACATCCCCGCATCCCCCTGTCAGGAAACTCCGTGAAACTGTGACAAAAACTCTCTTGAATTCTGCATTTGGGATCAAGGACAAAAACCCTTGTTTCCAATCTTGGGTGATTCTATTCTGAAATCACAATTGTGCTGATTTGTGGAGGATTTGGAGTTTACTACAATGTTGCTACAGTACCACTGCAATATTTTTTTGCAAGAAAATCTCATCATTTCATTGCCAAAGCATATTCAAAGCTTTATATATTGAGTTTTAGGGTTTTTTGGTGGGTTTTGAACACCCCATAGAGCTAGATCTGAGCTACCATAGCTGAGCATGACATTGAGGAAGTAAAATTCAGACGTTTAGGATACTTTATGTCGACCAGCCATTGCATTCATCATCCCAGTCATCACTTAATGTGTCAAGGGTGATTGCAGCTGAAAGGGAGAAATGATGAGTTTGTATATTGTCTACAACATCCATACCATGGTGGTTACACCATAATCTGCCCAGATCACAGGAACATCAACACCCATGTGAGTGGTTGTACCATTTTCTGTCCAAATCACAGGGATATCAGCAAATATTGGAATTGTTGCTTCATTTTCTACTTAGATCACAAGTTAACAGCTGATGTAGCAATTGTCTAAGGTGCTGCCTTGGATTCCAAGCATATCAACTGTGATTCTTAGTAGTTCATCAAATAAAATGTAAGTTTCTAGATTATGCTCTATAGGAAATAGGAGGGTTGTCACTTCAAATTGCTGTTACATAACATTGGTTATAAATGTGCTAAAGATGTCAAATATGAATAACATGATATTGGAGGTTCCAATTTGTTATATTTGTTGTAGGCATTTGTATTTTATTGCTCCACAAGCTGCGTTGGTGGATTTGAGTTTATATTGGTGTTCTTGATCATTGAAACAATTCAAATCTGAAATTATATTGCAACCTAGGGTTTATACCAGGCATACCCACGATTATAATTGTTAAATTTGATTCAGATTCATCATATGAAATGGTATTTCAGTATTTGAAGGTTTGATCCTAAGTTACTGGTTCAGGTACGGGTGTAGATACAGGTACAGGTATGAGTATGGCAGTACGTTAATTTTTTTTCCTTGGGTACCAGTACTATGTATCTATACGCACACACACATATCTGTGTGTTCATAATCTATAAATTTTAAATTTGATTTTTTTAAATAGTAAATTTAAATATTTATATTTGTTATTTTTTTTAATATATAGTAAATTAAAATTGTTAATAATAAAATAATATTATAATAAATAAAATATTAAGAAGTTTCAACTGACACCGAGGATGCCCATGTGTCTCTCAAAAACTTGATAAAAAATTGCAGCTTTGACAACAATTTTTGCCTCAACATCTCGTAAGGCACACCTCTCATCAGCTTCTGCTATTGTTATTATTTGTGGCTGCATCATTGGGGCCATACAATGAAGCAAGTGATATCAATGACTGGTTAAAGAGGGAATTTGTTGCACCGTTCGTTATGTAAAATCGGAACAAGGCGTGCAAACCCTAAATATGCCACAAACTAAGAAAAATTGTTGAATTTCTTGAAACCCCACGAAAATTCGTGAGTGGACCAAAATGAACCCGACTTGGACCCATTGATGTGTATGGGGAAACCTAAAGGAACCCAGTAACTTAGGTTTGATCAAGTAATCAGCTATTTGTTTTCAAATTTTAATTTGTTGTTCCAGTTTATTTTGATTGTCAAAATTTGGAAAAATACGAATTTTTTTTTTTTTTAGAGAATGAATCAAATACAAAAAGGAGACATTACAGTCTCTAGACTATGTAACTCATAATTTGAAACAAATAGATGCCATTTTGACCTCCAACATCCATACAAATTCTTCTAGGGCCCAGGAAAATGTTCCAACATTGACAATTGTATAGATAGGGCTGTTCAACAGATGTTTTGACACACAAGGATTGAATGAGTATTGTAAGAGAGCAATAAAGGAATTTAGTTGTTCATTGACTCTAGGGAGATAGCTAGAAAGTGGAAGGCAATCATTGCTACACCCAATAGTTGTACTATTCCTTCGAAAGTAATACTATAAGATAGAAAGGCAATTGCCACTACCACAAAAGCTAGTTTTCTCCTCATAGAATTTTGTCATTTGCCCTTCCAAACTAAGTTAGTTGGAAAATCCTAGGTATTTTATTTCAAATAGACTATTGGGGTGATGTAAGGGACAAATTTTCATAATAATTTAAGTTGTCCAAAAGTAACTTTAAGTTATATTCATAAAAAAGCAACTAATGTTTTATTATAAAAAAAGGGTAGTTTTGAAAGAGGGACCAAAAGTGTTGCTAGGCATAGAGTACAAAGCAATGTTATTTTAAAAGGTTCTTCTAGAGAATTCATTTGGAGGGAAAAAGGGAAAAATAAAATAATATTTTATTTCCTCAAAAGTGCCTATAAAAAAAGTTTTGGGCAAAGGAGAAGGCATTCCAATTTTCATCAAATCTTTATTCTCTAAAATTGAACTTTGTTCATTCTTTTTGGCCCATAACAAAATCCCTTTGGCAAATGGATTCAAGGATGAAAACCCTCCTATTCATTTGAATAATTCCATTCAGGGATTACCTATGCATTGCATAAATTGGATTTGGGGATGGAAACCCTCATCTCTGGTAAAAAAATTCTATTCAAGGGTCACCTGTGTGCTGAAAGATTGAAGTTTTTTACCAGTCTCAGGAGTATTAGAAGGATTTTTAGAAATTTTTAGTATTGCTACAATACCACTATTATAGTACCACCGCTAGAATACTTTTGTACTGCTGCTACAGTGCTATCATACCACAGCTACAATGCTGCATTATAGTTCCAAACGGTTTTGAAATTGTTTCCAGATTTATTTGAAGGTTTTCAATTAATCCTAATGGTTGTACCTGAATTGCAGCCCTAAATATAATTGTTGAATCGCATTTGAGCAGGTTCGTAGGTGATCTTGCTGCATTTAGAGGAGTATACAAGGGATTGGAAAGAGATTTCCATTGATTTCAAAGAAGATTTAAGAGGTATGTTTGAATTTTGAAGTTTTTAAAAAACCAAAATTTCTCTTTATTTTCTTTCTTCTTTTTTTTTCATTTTCTTTATTGAAACAAAGAACAAGTTACAAACCCTAGGTGTTCTTGTAAAAAAAAGAAAAAAAAGGTTTTATAGTTGCAAAACCTAGGTTTTTTTTAGTATTAGTTTAATTATAAACTGTAAATGTTAATTTTTTTAATTTATGTGTTATTGCAGCATTGTTTATATCTATAAATTGTCTATTACATTCACAATGTTTCAAAATAGAAAGGACCCTTGTTGGAAACATGCCATTATTACCTGTGGACAAAAGAGAGGAGAAGTAACATGTTTTCATTGCAAAAAAAACATGCTTGGAGGAGGCATTAATAGCTTGAAATACCACCTTGCATGTATACCGGGCCGAGATGTTAATCCTTGCACAAAAGTCCCTCCTAAGGTAATGCGTGAAGTGCAAGTGCAATTGGAAACCTTTGAGCAACGAAAAGAGTTAAAAAAGAGGCAAAGAGAGATGGCAGCCATGTGTGGAGTTGGAGATTCGGGTTCTTCCATGCCTCCAATTCCTCCACAGGCTACACCTTCGGCTGTTGGTAGTGGTAGTGGCAGTGGTAATGGAAGCGTTAGCATTGGGCCTAGAGTTCGTGGATCTAGGTTGAATTCATATAATTTGCCACACACTACTTGGGGTTCCCAACCACCACTTGAGAGCATGGGTTGGAACAAGGATAAACATGATGCAGCCAAAGGTGCAATTGGAGATTTTTGGTTCTATTGTGACATTCCGTTTCATGCAGCTAGGTAATTCTTCTTTTGTTTTGTTTTAAAATATATAGCTTGATAGTTGATTCTTTGTCTCTTGAATTTTTATTTTTAGAGCTATGTTGAATTCAAATTGAAATTATCATTTTTCAAGACTTATTTTTTTTAATTTATTTGTGTTAGGTCTCCATATTGGCAAAATATGGTTGATGCGATTACTGTTTGTGGGGTGGGGTTCAAAGCCCCTAATGATGAGGAGATAAAGGGCCCCATTTTGTCCCAAAAGGTGGTTGATGTGAAAGCCACAATAGAGGAGCAGCGAGACATTTGGAGGAAGAAGGGTTGCACCATCATAACTAATGGTTGGACCGATAGAAGAAATAGGACATTGCTCAATTTTTTTGTTTCTTCCTCAGGTAAATATTTTACTTCCTAAAATGCATTGATTTAGTGATTAACAATCAAGATTTGTAGTTTATGTTTTATTGAATCATTTATTTTGTTTCTTTTTCAGGTGGTACTGTGTTCATCAAATCTATTGATGCATCCAACAACACCAAAAATGTTGAATTCCTTTGTGAGGCTTTGGAGGGTGTCTTGGCTGAGGTAGGGGAGGAAAATGTGGTGCAGATAGTCACGGACAATGCAGCAAATTATGTTGCTGCAAGTAGACTATTGATGGATAGGTACCCATCATTGTTTTGGACACCTTGTGTTGCTCATTGCCTTGACCTCATATTGGAGGATCTTGGCAAGATTGCCTGGATCAAAGCATGTGTGGAGATTGCAAAGAATATTTGTGAGTTCATATATAATCACACATGGATCCTCAACCTTGTGAGGCAATACACAGGGCAGAAGGAGTTGGTTTTCCCTAGGATAACCTGCTTTGCTACCAATTTCATCACTCTACAATCCTTGCTACGGTCAAAGGGAGCTTTGAGGCGGATGTTTGTTAGTGAGGAGTGGACTTCCTCAACATATGCTAAGACAAATGCAGGGGATGAAGTGTCAAGTTGGATTTTTGATGAGCAGGGATTTTGGGTACCTACTACGGAGATCGTCAAGGTAAATGTAATTAGTAAATAGTTTAGTAATTCTACTTTATATTTTCATTCTTATTTTTATTTTATTTGCTTATTTTTGTTGACTCTTACTCATGTCAATGTTTCATAATAATTGTAGTTCACAAAGCCTTTAGTGGTTTTATTACAAGTTACGATGGGAGAAATCCTGTTAATGCTACATATATATGGCATGGCTAGGGGCCAAGAGGCCATCCATTTATGGGGAGTCGATGATGGTATTGCCCCACGATTATTAGATAGATCGATGGCACCCTCCAAATTAATAAGCCCCTATGATGCAAAGATATTTTCTAATCCTAAGATTCCACTCCGCCTAAATTCATGTAATGTTTCTGGCTCGCCAACGGGCCATCGAAGTGGATGTTCCATTCTCAGCGTTTTGTTGAGCCCAAATTATTACTTTGTTCTGTGGCAAGGAGATCTCTTTTGCAGATATACGTAAGTATACTATCAACATTGTAGTCGCAAAATTTATTAGTGCATAATAGTAGTTTAAAAATTAACACTTTTCCTTTTTTATATTGCTATTAAATTTTCAAACTTAAAGTTGGACAATGAGATTGATTTTTTTTTTTTTTCTAATCTTAGATGCATGGTGGGAGAGATTTGGTGCTAAAGTACCAAATCTCGTGAGATTATGTTCGAAGTTTTGATTTCAACCGTGAGCCGCTAATTGCATGTCTGAGTACATACACCCAAGAAGCTGCGAATACGTCGTACTCGCAGGTTGAATGATCTTGTTTATAAAACCATTACAAACCCAATTACAGCATCGAGATATTGGGCAATGACTTGTCGTTCCACAATATGAGGCTGATCCAATAATTAGATTTGATTACCGCGATCCGATGTTTAATAGGACCCTGGGATTAACACTGTGGGATCGAAGAGAGGCAGCCGAGATATAGAGAGACACTGGCTGAATCGAGTTTGAGATGATGCAAAGATAGATGGTTGCACGCCATCATCCAAGACTCCATTTTACTTCACGCAGAGGACCAACATCACT
This sequence comes from Sequoia sempervirens, assembly GCA_007258455.2. Taxonomy (NCBI): domain Eukaryota; kingdom Viridiplantae; phylum Streptophyta; class Pinopsida; order Cupressales; family Cupressaceae; genus Sequoia; species Sequoia sempervirens. Next base: position 142,736,807 of record VDFB02000008.1, read on the forward strand.
AAGGACGTCTCATAGCTTTGCTTTGATATGTTCGAACTCTGGATGCCATGGACTCATTCCATGAGTGCTGGAAAACACTTTATCACTTATTTAATGTAATTGTTTTGACTCTACTATTGTTACTTCATTTAGGCCAAAATTTGTGCTTATGCCTAAGGGATCGTATGTTTTGGTGCATGGGACTATTTCATTTGGATGATGTTATTGTGTTCTTTTAAGGTTTATTACAAGGGTGCATGAAACAAGTTTTTAAACCTAAAACGGAATTTCTGATTATTTGTTTGTCGAGTTTGCACTTAGTCTAGGCCTCCAAGTTTGAGTTCAAGTCAAAAATCGGCTTGCCGAGTCCGAGGTGAGTTTGAGTCTAGTAACATTGGTCTAAACATCCTTCCACCATAGATCTGTGTGACTTTTCATCTTGATTTGAGCCAATTTTTTTCTTCCTGGAGTGTTTTTCTCATCAAAGTCAAAATATTCTTCAATTTCCATGATCCAATAAATTAGCTCTCCGAGATTCAAACTAACCAAGAAGCTAAGAACTTCCATTTTTGTTCCTCTTCCAATTTTTGAAATAGATCTCAATGGACTATTCACTATTCTATCCAACTCCAATTGCTCTTGAATTGTTCCAGCTCCAATATCATCCTTTGTCACTTCGTATTTGTCATCTTTAAGTGAAGAACCTCTTCTCCAGCTTTCTTCAATGGTATCCAATCTCACATACATCACTCTTAGCAAGTCTACCATTGTCCAGTTTCCCTGCCGTATTGGCAACTCCTATCCTACCTCCACCAGGCCCTCTTCTAGGAGGCATGTTAACAACATAAGTTACAAACAACCTACTAATGTAATCTTTGATTACAATCCTACATAGGCAGGTATTCCCTCTCAATTAGACACAAACTAAGCAGTGCTACCACTTGATGCAGTCAAGGTAATGTCGGCCTTGTCCTTGCAGCCAAAACCAAAATTTAATACACATATTCCTCGTGCACTATAAAGACAAAACTCTGTGAGTTTAGTTTAGATTTAAAGAAACACAAGGAACCATGAGAAACAATAGACTTCAAAATTTATGACAGGGTTTTGAAAACTTGTATTCATTCACTTGATTTTTCTCTTTACAAAATCTGAACCGAGTTTGTACAACCCCTCATTATGAGCTTTCAATTCATTTTATAAAAATCATTGGAAAACCAACAAATCAATTGGTTTTCCTTGATCCCTAACCTTTTGGATTCTCCACCTTTTCACATGCTCTTGTCCTTTTCTATGAATGCTTCCAAAAAATCAGAAAAGAAGAAAGAAAATATATTTTTTTGTTTTGTGGATGTCAATCATCACATTATAATTGGTCTGTTCCATGCTTAGATGGTGTTTCAAATTCAATCCAATGCTGACTTGGCAATGATGCAGATAAAACATGGTTCTTTTATTGTAAAGAGTTTGCTTTTGGCAACTTAAGAAATCTTAGTGGCATGTTCAGAGAAGAAAGTATGAGATTATTGTAGGACTCATCAGCAATGAGCCAAGTGGTCTGTGGCTCCTTTGAGATCCATTCTGTATATAATTTGCCATGGAATCAGTGACTCGTTGAAAGAAATTTAAGGCACAACCATCTTCAGGCTCGAGTTTTCCCACCTTTGGAATACCTTGTGTTAATTGGGCATGTGATTGATGTAGCTGATTCCTTCTGTTGTATGTGCAATTTCCATTGATGTAGCTGATTTCTTCTGTTGTATGTGCAATTTCCATTGATGTAGCTTGAATTAGTATAAATTGGAGCACATTTTCATTTGGTTAAAATTGCATATGAGGCATAAATTTTGTGTAGCAGCATTAGAGAACATATAGATCTAGATAAGGTCAGTGATGGTGAATTGTCTCAAGAATATCTTGAGCGATTACAGATCAAGAAATGAGATTACACGACAGAATTTAAAAAAAAAAAAAGACGAAGGAATCAATCATAAAATAGGTATAACAGAAAGTCGATAAACATCTTGTAAGCAATTAATGCCAAGATAAATACACATTCAAAATGTTGTAAAGCTTTTGGCTTTAGGCAAAGGACAAAGGGGATTCAGAAAATATTTGATATATAGAAATTTGACATCATGCATACAGAAGGAAAATCCTACAGAAACCTTATTCAAATTCGAAGGCAACTATTTGGAAGCATCTCTATATCAATTAAGAGAAAAATTACAAATGGCAGACTAGAACACCTTAAAACACATAACATGAAAGGACATGCAGAAAAGAGCACATTTAGAAAAAAAAACAGATTAAACTTTAAAAATTAAGGAAAAAGGTCTCCATGGATTAGTCTAGATAGAAACCAACACACACGTCCTCACATGAAAATACAAATTGTAAACAAAGAACAGCCTCATAATAGAAAAATGGTCAAAGCAACTAATTTATGTACAAATGATTGTTTTCTTCTCTCTTCCTGCAACTAAACAAGGAGGAAAAAGATAATTGAGAGTTCTAGAAACATGCACCTTAGGTAATCTGAACCAACAAGGTTGGCCACGTCTTGTGTGAGAGCCATCCATCATATCATCAAGCACAAGGAAATATGATTGAAGCTGTGTGATAAAAACATGATCTGAATGTTAAATGATGCTGTTTCGGTGATCTTTTACCACAATCCAAAAACTGTCCTGATAGAATAACAAATAAGCATATTATAATAATTCTAGTCTTTGAGGTCCAATTCTAAAACAACCTACCAAACTAAGAATCCTAGAAGAAGATACTGAATCATGTCTTAGTGTCAATTATATGAAATGCTACACAGATAGGAATAGAGAAACATACCCATTCAATACACCATCCAAGCACACATCCAAGAAAGACTTCATCTTCAGATAATTCTTTTCCCTTTTTTAGCAGACTATAGCTGTCAATTACAGACAGGCCTCGATTCAGCTTTCCTGTATAAAGAATGTGATCAAATGAGAAACACGTCTTCTCCACCTTTTTAACATTTAAATATCATTTTGATTGTCACCACATGAAATATTTTTAACATTCAGTTTTAAACAGGGAAAACTTTCATTAGCATGCTTTTCTTTATTCTACATTGTTGTGGACTTTCGCATCTGCTTCTTTATTCTTGTGAGGCAAATTATTACATCACTTGCTAACAGAATGTTATGATGCACTTAGTATTCTTAAAAATGAATAAACAAAAAGGACTCACCTCCTGGTACATTGTAGTCCAGCATCTTTTGCACCAAACATGGGTAGGACCAAAACAAACCAAAAAAAGTCAGATGTGAAGTCTGGACAAAAATTAGTATCATTTGCAGAGAAAATTTGATGAATGTAGGTCTTAAATTTCAACTGAGCCAACTCTTGGCAGCCTCAGTTCTACTAAGAATCTAGAGAAAACTAGACATTAATGGTTTGCAAATTTTGAGAGTCCCATCAAAAGAAGTGTTTTAGATTCAAAACATGGCCAGTATTTGACAATAGACATTAATGATTTGCAAATTTTGAGAGTCCCATCAAAAGAAGTATTTTAGATTCAAAACATGGCCAGAATTTGACAATTGCTTGTACACTTAAGCCTGTAAAGTGATACTATTAATAATTAATACAGAGTCCACATATAATTGTAAAATTAAAAGAGAAACCAGGAGTATTTGCATAGTCCAAGCCCCAAGGTTCAGAAACAGATTTCAAAAGTATCACAACTTTATGCAGAATCTAAATAGAGTGATATTTGGAGCAAAGTTCCTAAAGATATGCAGTAACCGATACATAGCATACATTTCAAGATGTCTTTTCTGATATTTTTACAGTTACTAAAATGCCTACGTTATCCCAGGAAACCATCCAAACCTAGTTTAGCCCTGCTAACTTGAGCATAAATGCTATTGCATCAACAACCTTCAAAGTAATCAATGATTCTGACTAGGCTGAATGAAGAAAATATCTCATATATGCCCACTATTAACCCTGTTTAATGTGATAAATGTGTGCATGGTACAAATTAGTTTATCATGCACAAAATCTAAAATTAAAAATTTACAGGACATCTTCCCCAAGGCATTTGAAATCCACATGGTTATGAAATGATCTTTCACGAGTACCAAAGTGCAAGGTAAAAGGAATATATGGATCCCTATTTTCTTGCTTGATCCAAATCCATTGAGTCCTCCTCTATATCAGTTTTCCTTTTCATCATGTCATGTGTCTGTTGACTTGTTGAGTGTTGATATGTTGATGACTCATTATGATACATGACACAGGAACCCCTCTGTAATCTTGGTTCCAAATTTTGTATTTATTATTAGGAATATACTTAATGACAGAAGAGTTAAGCGCAACTTAAGATAATTATTTATGCTCACACAGGTGCTACTTAAGTCTCATTGCAGGTTTTGCATGTGTGCCAGAGGATGGATGGACCTGCATTGGCTAAAAAGCAACTGCTACAACTTACCAGGACATTGCTGAAAGGAAAATCCACTATAAAAATGAAATGTCACAGTGAATTACTCAGTGTTGGTCTCTAATGTCCAGCTGGTTGTCTTTTCCTTCTTGACATTGAGTCTTCTTTTGGATGTCACGAATGTATGTGTCACAATGTCAAGATAAACTTATGCATGTGTGTGTGTGCACATATGTGTCAGTGTGGTTGTGCATGGGTCAGTGGGTGCATGGTTGTGTATGCATGGGCATGTGTGTGTGTACGCATCTGCATGCGCTCATGGAGTGGGATTCCAATTTCTACTTATTGACAATGAGGACCATAAGACCTTGGCAGCTTGGCTGCCAGTTTAACTACTCAACCTGTAAAAAATCTTCTAGAAGCATGGCTGTTGGGCTAATTGCCCAGCATTCTCAAGCTTCTAGAACCCTGGCTGTGGGGGTGAGTACCTAGTCTGGTTTTATAGCTTTCAGTTGGTATCTTGATAAAGGATAACCTGAGATGGAGAGAGAGAGAGAGTGAGTTAATGATTTCTCCTTGTCTTTCTTTGTCTGTTAGGAGGACCCTCTCACCTGTATAGTTTTGATACCAAGTTGAGGTGTCCACAACATCATTGTTTCCCTTGTTGAGTCTTATTTAAGCATTGTATTAGTGTAGTTTTGAGTTTTCTTTCAAAAGTGAGGCCTTGAGGTAATTTCCTGCTAAGTGGTAACCCATGTGTTAGCCAATGGCTGGGGCAGGGACAGATCGTCATGGATGGATACATGGGAGCATCAACCCTCCAATGAGAGCATTCAGTGTTCCATCTGGCAGTTTTTGGCCTTGAAGACCATCAACTTCCTTCAAGTCACAAGCTGACAAAGTGTTCCATGTAACATAAATTTTCTGTTCCACATTAAGCTGATGCATACAGCATCAAAAATGATAACGGATTGTACTTTTTATGTTTGAATGACAGATATACAAGAAATACTCCAGTAACAGATCTAAATTCCATGAGGCTTAAGCCTTGAATACTGAAAAGGGGAAGAATGTGTGTTTATGTTTATGAATGTTGTACCATTACTCTGGCATGCAATTGACCTGGGGATCCTGATGTTTTATCTGTAACTTACTGAAAGGCTGTGGAA